>VDFB02287032.1:0-123181 GCA_007258455.2 Sequoia sempervirens
GAAACCAGAATCGTTTGCTCAGTACAACTCCTTAAAGATCACACTCGAGAATAAGAAAACACTCTGTGTGGGTCATCTGCAGCTTTATTTCTCATTTCAAACAACTCTACAGCTCTAGACAAGAAAGAACAATGAATCCCATATTCCAAACAAAAACTGGCAAAACTACACTCAAAAGAAAAATCCTAAGGAGAAGACGAAGATCACAGAAGTAGATTTAGCATTACCAGTGCCGGCCGTCGCAAAAGATCGCTCCAACATCTGTAGATCCGCGAGGGTTTTTTTTTTTTTTTTTCTGATAAACATTCCATACCACACTCGCAGCCTTATAGGATAAAAAATTTGGTCTCACAGAGATATTACGACGTGGCAGCCAGCATGGCACAAATGGAGGTCTAGAATGATCGGCACCAAGAGATGCAAATATCTGCATGCCACTTTGGCGGGATGACGTGGACATGTTAGGGAGAAAATACGGGAAAATCTAAAGCAGGGCTGAGCATGGACGGGCGTATCAGGGAAGATCGCGAGGGCGCTACATTCGGCCACGTCGACTCTATAAAAGGAGCCACGTCGTCATGGGTCCCGCCCCTTGGGAGAATATCTTCTCCTTTTGTACTCAAAGGTCAACCCAATCACAAACCAACGCCAGGCAGTCGTGATCCATTACAGCCGGTGATGCTCCCTCCATGTGCCGGTGCGCACCCTTTTTAATAACTGTTTTAAGTTTGGATGGTGGAAATGGCACATGGACCACAGAAAAGGGAGATTCGCCCATTTATAAAATCGGGTTAAATGAAAGATTTTGCGTCCGGGGTTTGCTTTTGGATCGAGCTATGCGCCAGCTGACACGTGGCATGTGAAAGAAAAAAATCTAGACTCTTCGCTGATCTCTCGTGTGTTGAGAGGTTTTGATTTACAAAATCTAAATGTCGATTTGGATGGGTGTAGCAGAGTGGGGCCCGCCCTCTCCCATCTCCACCACAAATATCATTATTTATTATTGTATTGTTTTGCCTTAAAACCATGGGATTCCATGTCGCGACAAAAATCTTTCATGCTTTTCAAAAGGTTAGTGTTTCGTCTCAATCAAAGCCTAGGTTTGGAACGTGGACACATTTTTTTCCCTATAGCCTAGAGAGCTTATGCCGTTCCCTCATGTTTCCCATGTGAGCCTCCATGTAAGCAAACTCAAGGGAAATATAATGGGCTGAAATCAAAGTTTTTAATGGTCTTTATTGGGTAGTCTATGGGATATGAGAAAATTGGTAGTTGTGTTTATTTTTGGGTGCTCTATGAGATATGAGATAAATAGTAGTTGTGTTTATTGGGTGGTCTACGGGATATGAGAAAAATGGTAGTTGTGTTTATTTTTGGGTGGTCTATGGAATATGAGAAAAATAGTACCTAGTTGTGTTTATTTTTGTAACTGTGAAAAATGTTTGGTTATTCTTTATGTAATAATGGATGTTTGAATGATACGTTTTTAGTTCAGAGTGGTTATGTACTTTATGTTTTCTTTGTTTTTACTTGCTTTATTCTTAAAGATTGGTTTTGACTTTTATTTTATCTTTTTTCCTATTAAAGGGTTGATTTATAGTCGTTAAAGTGATATATATCACTTGTGCACTTTAGAAATAAGCCCTTTTAACTTTTAATGTGATCTATATCACTTGTGCACTCTAGAAATAAGCCCTTTCAACTTTTAACATTTAAATTCAAATATGGGATCAATTTACCTCTTTCTGTGACTATTGTGTGTTGACTTGAGTTGCAAAAGTATTTTGTTTGACCCATATAGTTGTATTTAAGGGTGCAACCCTAGTTCACTGTAGACCATATGATTAGCATCACCTAAGATCTAATCATTACATGATTTTCGATTATTATTTGCATGCATTATCAGAGAATCTACATTGCATGAGCATCTAGAGTATATTGCATGGTTGAGAGTGTTGTCCTCAGTCTTTTATCTAACATGGTTTGACATAAAGGAAGTAATTTTCACTACAAGGTACACACTAGTAAACACCCAAAACTATTTTTTATATAAAGGCATATTGAAGGCGAGTTGGAAGTGTCATTCTATAAGTTAAGAAAGATTTGATTCATGGTCCTAGATAATATTTGTGAGACAAGGATCATATTTGTACTCGCAAGATTAATTTTATAATTGTGGAAGTGATCTAGATTGAAAAATAGATCATCAATTAATTCCAAGGCATTCATTTGATCTTCACTTGTATTTCTACATTGTTGGGGGGTTGTGTTCTATCATTTGTCACATCATTTCCAACTAAGTACCATTTTACTATTTATTGTTTCAAGCATTTAATTTAGTACATTTATTACGTCCCTAACTCTTTTAATCTAGGGTAGATTTTGATGCTAATAATTTGATCTCTCTTCATATTTTTCCATTGGACCGCTATAGAATATTATTTAAGGGTTGTGATATAAGTATTTTTGTGATTTTCATTGAGTTAACATATACCTCACTCAATTTTGTATAGGACTCAAGAATAAAATATAAGATCTCGTTAATAACAATGTGGTTCATGTTGATGATATGAATGGTGGAGGCAACCATTTGGTTATTGTTGAACACACCAGAAGATTTAGGGGGGGAGGTGAATCAGTCTACTAAAAAACTTAAGCCCTTCCAAAACTTGAACTTTTCAACACTTAACCAAATCAAAACCCTTAAACAAAATAGTAGCAAAGAAGGATATAGCAATATAAAGCTTCAACAACTTCAACAATCAAAGATATAGTAATTCTAACTCTAATCAAATCAACAACAATGATAAAAGAGAAAACAACACACATCCACAAGATGACAACAAATTTACATGGAAAACCCAATGAGGGAAAAACCACGGTGAGAGTTAACTCACAATATAAAGACTCACTGCCAAAAAAGACTTGCAAACTAAGGCTCACTACTTCAACCCAAGATACAAAGGACTTGCAAAATTGAAGCAAACACAACTTTAGGAGCAAGATACAAGGACTTGATGAGATTCACTATCTCAGAGCAAGATACAAAGATTTAGAGAGATTACAATGTTTATCAACATAACACTTTGTTGACTGAGGCGTTATAGCACATCTAATTTTATCTTTTACACATTCGCACTTCTTCTACAAGATCTTCAAATACAATCTACACTTTTCTTGTTTGCACACTTGTACACTTCTCCACATTGTTGCGTCTAAAATGATCTTGCATTTATATCCACCACAACTCTTCAAAACCTCAATTAGGTTAGCCAGGAAGAAGATAAACAATGAATTCAACAAGTTGGCCACCAAAACATAATGTGGTCCTATCTTGAAGATACAGAGAACCAAAAACAAACTTAATACATCTTTCAATGTGATCCAAAATAATTCACACGTTAGCACACATCAAACTAAGTTGGCATCAAAGGAAACATGTAGATGGAACATGAAGCGCATAGCTAGTCAGCCCAAAAACATACTTCTAACTAAATTCGCTTAAGGCAGTTCTAACTAGGATAGGTCAAGACCCAAATCTATCATAACACATCTTCGATTGTTGGTGCAGACCCCCAAGCACACAACACAAGCAAAGGAACAAGCCTTGTCGGCTAGATATCCACAAATAACCTAGAAAGCCAACTCAAGACACAATGCGACACGAAAGAGGCCAATCAGCAACATGTGGATCACATGGGGATGTTCCATGAACATCTAAAAACATTTCTAGAAACTTATTTCATACTTTCATGCCATCAACAACCATCGTAGACCAAACAAGAATAAAAATACTTTATTTAGGAAGCACCAGATACATAACCAAAGGATATAACATTAATATATATCAACTTGTAAATCACATCAACACATGAAATTGGAACTGAGACATT
This sequence comes from Sequoia sempervirens, assembly GCA_007258455.2. Lineage (NCBI taxonomy): Eukaryota > Viridiplantae > Streptophyta > Pinopsida > Cupressales > Cupressaceae > Sequoia > Sequoia sempervirens. Next base: position 3,894 of record VDFB02287032.1, read on the forward strand.
GGACAAACATTGAGAACACATTCACCAAGCTATAGGAGTAGAGACATTAATGCAAAGAAATGTGGGGCATTTTTCAAACCTATTCAAATAACCAACAACACTACCAACCTTCTCTAATTCATAGAAATATCCTCAACAACACTGGTGACCTAAAATGATAAGAGTGCAACATCCACATAACACTAACTTTGAATACCAAACTGCAAGACCAAATCTTCAACAGTGGAGAAATGCAAAGCATTCTCCTAAATAGACTTCAATGCAACTTCCATGAACAAAACCACTTTAGCAACTTGCGGAGGACAAAACTTTCAAAAACATGTGCTTCATTAGGAACATCATGAGAGAGAATAAGACATACTGTAGACCTTCAACAACATCTCTCCACTATCAACAACACTTCTAATCCTCATCTTAAGAACATGAAAAACATCACAAAAATGGTAGAAATATAGATCTCAAAAAAATATGTTTCAATCATATTCTTCTAGAAAGCATGGTATACTAGGGACACCTCTTAGATGTTTTATGTGCATATCCCCACCCAATAGATGCACCTCTTTTTTTTTTCCCAAGCATTTCCTTGAGGACAATAACCTTATTCAATATCAATGGGGCAGGACTATCAAGCAAGCAAACACCATTAAGAGCCTCATCCGATAAAGCAACAAGAGATAAGGAATAAACATCATCATAATTAGTTGTAACATTAGTATCACATGAATCATAATTGATATAAGTGAGGGATAAATCAATAAATGCACCATGGACACTACACCATCAACAAGAGGTAGTGTATGAAGAAATATAAGAATCATGGTGAATAGGAAAAGATGGATGATTGTTAGACAACTTACCATCCCTAGGTGTATCAAATGAATAGAGGTTTGATGTAAGAGATAAATCATTCTCATAGCAATAAAATAGGTATTATCATAATAAATCATAGTGGCATACAAAGTGAGATTGGTTAGGAAAGAGGAAAAGGTTTCCAAAACGAAGATGACAATGTGAATACACAAGAATAGGTCCAAACCTTAACCAATGTAAATCAAATTCAGAAAACAAGACGAACCAAATCTAAAATGACAAGGAAAAGGGAAGAAACCCTAAGGCCAAACCCTAGGCATGCAATAAATATTGTGTTCGCCAATTTATGTAGAGGAATGAAACAACATCTATAATAAATATCTATGATAACACACAAATAAAATAATCAATATCATAATTAACCTAGATAAATGAATCAAGTTTGGATAAATTATCCAAACATGTAAAAATTTGACACATAAGTAAAGAGATGCTTCATTCTATGCGTAATAATAATAAAAAATTTGTAACATGCACACTCTAATTTTCTTGAGGAATCTAATCTCTATTTTACATCAATCAACCTTTGACATATTAGATATTCTACTATTTTAGGTCTAGATTCAAACCCATATGTGTGACCCTAATCCCCACATTTATGTCTCTAAATCTAATGTGGGATCGTGAACTTGAACTCATGTCCTTTAACTCAGTGCCTTGTGTTGGCAGTTGTTGTCATTGATGTCAACACTTGGTGAATTGGTTGTCATTGTCATTGATGCCAACACCTAAGGATATTGTTGCATATACTTGGGAAAGATAGTTGTATTGTTGGTTGGCATTGGTTGTCACTTTTGACAACATTTTGTATGGGTTATCATTGATGTATGATGGAGTTGCTAATGTTCATGGTTAGATGTCATGCCATGTCTGATGATAATAAAAGAAGTATTGAGTATGGTTGATATCGGAAGAGTTGGTTTCATAATGATATATTAAGATGAGGATTAGAAGTGTTGTTGATGATGGAGAGATGTTGCTAATGGTTTACAGTGTATTATATGCTCTCTTTTGTTTTTATTGTTGAAAGAAAGTTCTAGCCTCCGCAAGTTGATTGAGTGTTTTTGGTTCAAGAAGATGTGTTGAAGACTATTTGGAGAATGATCCACATTCCTCCAGTGTTGAAGATATGATCTTTCTATTTGAGATTTAAAGTCTATACTATGTGGATGTTGCACTCCTATCTTTTCAGCTCACTTGTGTTACTGAGGAGGTTTTTGTGAATTGTATAAGGTTGGCAATGTTGTTGGTTGTCTAGATTGATTTGAAAAATGCTTTGCATTTCTCCACATTGATGTCTCTGCTTCCACGACTTGGTTAATGTGTTCTCAATGTTTGTGTAGTGGCTCAATTCCATTTTCATGTGTTGAAGTGGTCTGCAAGTTGATCTATTAATGTTATATCTTATGTTTATGCATTATGTGTCTCTAAGTGAAGTATTTTGCTCCTGTTTGGCCTTTGGTGGCTATTCGTGGAATGGTAGTATGGAAGAAGTTTTTGGAAGTGTTGTTGGAGGTTCATGAAACATCCCCATGTGATCCACACATTGTTGGTTGAGCTCCTTGGTGTTGCATTGTGTCTTGAGTTTGTCTTTTGGGTTATTTGTGGATATTTGGCTAACAGGGTTTGTTCTCTTGCTTTTTCTAAATGCTTAAGGGTTTGTGCCAGCATTTAACGATGTGTTATGTTAGATTTGGGTCTTGACATATCTTGTTTGGGATCGCATTGGGTAAATTCAATTGAAGTTATGTTTTTGGGCCGACTGATTATGTGCTTCACATTTCATCTACATGTTCTTGTTGCCAACTTGAGTTGATGTGTGCCAGCGTGTGAAGTGTTTTGGATCACATTGGAAGATGCAATAAGATTGTTTTTGGTCCTCTCTTTCCCCTGGATAGGACCACACTATGTTTTTATGACCGACTTGTTGAATTCATTGTTTATCTTTCTTTTGGTCAACCTAATTGATGTTTTGAGGTCTTGCAGTGGATATAAATGCAAAAACATTTCAGATAGAAGGGGTGAGCAAGCGTGGAAGTGTGTGTGTGTGGAATGTATTGAATATCCCACAGAAGAAGTGTGAAAGTGTGAAGAAGAAAGATCAGATGTGCCTTAATGCCTTAGTCAATAGAGTGAATTGTTGACAAATATTTTAAATTTCCTCAAATCCTTTATGTATCTCGCTCTGAGATAGTGAATCTCATTAGGTCCTTGTATCTTTCCCCCAAAGTTGTATTTGCTTCAATTTTGCAAGTCGTTTGTATCTTGCTCTAAGGTAGTGTGCCTTAGTTTGCAAGTCCTTTTTTGTAGTGAGCCTCTATACTGTGAGTTAACTCTCATTGTGGTTTTTCTCTCATTGGGTTTTCCATGTAAATCTGGTGTTATCTTGTGGAAGTGTGTTTCTTTTATCATTACTATTGATCTGGTTAAGGTGAAAATTGCTATATCTTTCATTGTTGAAGATTGTTGAGTCTACTCAAGGTTTAAACTTTTGCTAATCTATTTACGGGTTTTGATTTGGTTAAGAATTTTGTTTTGTGCTGAAGAGTTCAAGTTTCAGAGGGGTTCAAGTTTTTGCAAATACCGATTCACCCCCTGTCTCAGTATCCAGTGTGTTCAACATCTTGTTTCTTCATAAATATATTTTCCTCTCTCTCTATATGTGTGTGTGTGGATTTGGTGTTGATAAAAAAACATTGGTATGGTCTACTATTTAGTGGGAGAATTTACATTTTATCTCAATTATACTCATTCTTTGTTAAAGTGATTTAATGGCATTTAAACGAGTTTGAAGACATGTAAAAAATAATGCAAATGTCTATGTATATGTTCTTATGAGTACAAATACTAATGTGATGCTCTCGATGTAAACACTCTATAGATGGAATGATGTACAAGTGAAGTCTTTTTAAATGACCTAGGTCTTTATCTTTTTATAAAATACCTCGACATTCAAATTTGAATATTTTATGCTTGAGTTGATGGGTAACGACTAGTTGAAGACAATTTGACTTGAAACCATTATTAGTTTTAAATTTAAAAATTGAGAGTCAATATTACATTTGCAAGTTTGAACTAGATTCAAGACTACCCTTGCAATCATAACTCACTTACAATCATAACCCAACATTGAAACAAACAAAAAAAAGAAGATAAGATCTATCTATATGCACTAACAAATGAGACTGAAATTCAACTAACATTAAAATGAATTCCAACTTTTAAAAAAAAATAACATTTAAATACTAGACTATTACACTAAAAACAAAAGTAAAAAATATAACATTTAAATATTAGACTATTACACTAAAAACAAAAGTCAAAAACAAATTAAAAAATACTTAGTGGTGCACTTGTATCCTGTAGAAATTTAAATAAACTCTTTTGGTAGGACCCACTACAAAAATATCTACCCATGATGTAAGGTAGGGTCTAACGACTAGTTGTTAACATGTGTCCTAGCGAATAGGTACGTACATAAGGAATTATAAAAGGCCGGCTTTGCCCCAATACCCCACTTTCGGTTACACTTAACCAAAAGATAAGAATTTTGTAAAAATAAAAAGCATTATTCATTTACGTACTCATTTCATTCACAGTATTGGACAATTTTGTCAAAGTAATAATGTAGTCACCCATTGGCCATATTTGTCAACCATAGAATTGAGTTTCAAAACGAGTCAATAAATTCTTAAAATAACCCATTTTGCTTGGACAACGATGGCCACTTACCAAGAAGTATATAATTTCTTAAAATAAAATTACCCTTATTGTTACAACTTTACACCTCATTTAATCAAATGAATTTAGAATGAGTTAATATATTACTCATATTAGAAAGTCATCGTTGGATTAATAAAAAAAGTATTTGTATAATTGGAAAGGAAAATAATCTAGGCTCTCCAATGAGATGCAGACACAGGAATATGTATAATTTTAGTTGGAGAATAGATAAAGGTATTTGTTTCTATCATTGAAGATGAATGGTCTTTTAGAATATAAAATTAGTTCTTGTTTAAGAATGGTACTTCAATGCGATGTAAACACATGAATATTCAAAATCTAGTTGTAAAATAAATAAATAAATGTATTTGTTTCTATCATTGAAGATGAATGTTGTTATAGAAATATGAAACTAACACTTGTTTAAAAATGGTACTCTAATGAGATGTAAACACATGAATTATTAGAAATGTATTTGTTTCTATCATTAAAGATGAATGTTGTTTTAGAATATGAAACTAGCTATTGTTTAAGAATGGTACTTCTTTGTATTTATAACGTGTTAATTTGAAATTCTTTCAAATGATTGCTCCTTAGGATGAAAGAGGATGTTCAATTTTGAGAGGATTGTGAAAGTGAATTCAATTAAACGCCTTTAAATATAAGTATATAGCAATCAGTCATGAAAATGTGTGTTTAGTGACTCAAAACAATTAGGGGAATGGACATGATTTGGCTAAATTTAATTTGAAATTTGAAAATATAGAGTTTGCATTTGTAGATGTGAAATCAATCATGTACTCGTGGAAATGACCCAAAATAATAGATTGGTATGATCTAGGTAGTGACAAATGTTTGATCAAGGACACCTAAATATAATATGTATGGGAACACATGTAGAAATAGATAACGTGTGGATACGTGCATGGGAATGTGTGTGTGTATGAGGATAGGTGAAAGTTAGGGGAATGAGCCAAACTTTGCACAAGATTGCATCATTTTTTAATAAATAAATATTATAATATCTTAAACCACACAAGGGACAAAACAAAATAAAACATGGTCAACATTCTTTTACATTAACAATTGCAACACAATAGTGGGTAATGCACACTCACACACATATTTCTATTTCTCATGACAACTAATACACAAGGCGGAGAAACATAATCACCTCAATTTGTTTGAAGGTAGCACACATTTTAATGTGGTAAAATGTATAACGTACACAATGCACCAATGGAAGAAGTTGTTGGTCTATGGAGCTTGATCACTCTTTAGTGTTAAGATTTTGGTGACTTTGGCATTCACATTTCCCCCCCAAAATAATTAATGGGGGGGTTTAGGTGGTAGAGCCCCTCTTGCAGGGTTCGAGGGGACCACCCCCTTGGTAGGGGATCGAGGGTGGATCCCATAGTGCGGGGGAAGGGGTTGCTGGGGGCAACGCCCTCAAAGCAAAAATTAGCCATTTTTCATAAAGGAATTTTGCAAATAAATTTGGTTTAAAATTGGTTTGTAACTGCCTAAAATAACTAGTTTCTTACCACAGATTGGAGGTGAATAGTTGTGTGTGGGAAGGTGAAAGAGCACACAACAATGTGCAGATGATAGTTTGAGGTGATCATAGTTTTGCATATTCAGCATGCATGCACATATAGACTATAGTTGTTGAAAAAGTTACATTTAGTTGTGAATATTGTTGTGGGTGTATGAGACTTCTATAATCTATATTTTTTGTTAGAGACATAAATATTGGACTACTATTTTGTGGACATAGCCCACATTGGGTGAACCATGTGAAAATTTATGACTCTCTATGTAATTTTTTCTCTTATTTCTATATCTAGATTTATAATTAATTAAATTTATTGCTCTGTCTTACCAGTAAATCCCAAAAGAAGTATCCCTCATGATAATTTAGTATGATCTCCAAAATAAAATAGTGGCATATATCAATCTAGACTAATGAAACCAAATAGGGGAGATAGGCTCTCACTCTATACTATTGATTATGTACTCATATAGGCACCTCCTAGCCATTCAAAATGAAAAACTATTACAAGAACAAAAGTTACAAATTGTTCTCTGTTTTCTTAGTTCAATTGTAATTCTTATAATTTTTTGTGAGGAAAGCACATAAAATATAACCAATTTTTTAATACAAAATGATTACACAATAGTAATGTGGTGTGCATGTACATGCTTTATTGCCACATGAAACACTATATGAAACCAAACATACATAATAAGTATGCATTGCCACTACTTAAAAAAATAAAAATAGAAATAGTGTATATATGGGTAGCATTAAAAAAATGGCAAGATGTAAAGGCACTTAAGACCACATTGAGTGTTATCCTCAATATAATCCCTCAAGCATAGATACTTAAATTTATAGAACATACCTAATTAACTAAAACATAACTAAACTATCCTACAAAGCATGACAACATGAAATCATATACTAGTAGATTCTCTCTATTATATTGCATATTTTTAGGTTAGAATACTTATAAACTTATGTTAACCTTTTTAATTTTAATAAGAGATTAGGAAGAGAGTAACATGATGAGTGAAAGCTAGTATACAGTGAACACACAATATAATAAAATAACTAATTAGAAGGAACATACTAACTATTTACTTCCTATAGGATCATATGAATCTAAATCCTCTCAAGCCCTGCATGAACAATTATGTAGATGAGAGAGATAACTCATACAAAGAATACTTAACATGTAACTAACAATAGGGAGGTTAATTTTACCTTGTCTTATTCTTCACTTGTAATTTAACTTATTTATTACATTAAAATCATATATAATATTATTTTAAAGATTAAATTATTAAGTTAATATATAACATAATTAGTATGTATTATACAAAAAATATCCAAGTTGAATATCAACCAAACAACCAACATATTAAATATTGGTGTAGCTGAATATTTTTTTTTTTTAAAAAGGGGGTAAAAATTTATTGAATCAACCAGCCAAGTACAAAAGCAGGGGCCACAAGCCCGGAAGAGAAAACAACACTAACAAAAGGAAGCCCTCGAAGGGACACAACTAATCATCCATATCTTCTTTGACCAGCCTCTCAAGATCCTGAGCACAATCTGGAGGCAAGTGAGCCCAATCTCCTACCATCCATCCTTCCCCGCGATCTGAAGCCCACTTAGCCAGGCAATCAGCAGTCCTATTCCACTCGCGAGGAACATAGCAGAAGGAGACTGCATCCAAAGAAGCACTCAACATGAGAATTTGTCTACCCACCACAGCCAGATGCCAATCCACACCCTCCATCTGTTGCAGATTTAACATATCCACCACAACCTGGGAGTCAGACTCACAGATAATCTTACTCCATCCCAGAGCACAGCCTCTTTCAAGCGCTAAGAGGACAGCAAGCGCCTCCATGTAATTATTGGTCTGTAACCCCTTATAATAAGAGAAGAAGAAAATAACCTTTCCAGAACAGTCCCTTCCAATTCCTCCAACCCCAGCATGCCCGAGATTTCCCCTGGAAGACCCATCAGTATTAATCTTAAGGGTCCCCAAAGGGGGAAGGGACCACTTTCCCTCCCTACAAACCTTCCTTTTAGCTTGCTTGCCTCTAACTTGTTGCTTCTTACAAAAGCCACCACTGCAACCAACAGAAGAAATATTCAAGTTTTGAACTACTCGCACATCTCCTGGATCAATATCCTCAGAGAGGTCACACTTCGCAGCAAGGGTCTCCTGAAGCATATTTATCACTTGCAACCACACCTGTTGCACCATCTTCTGCTTATTCTGAAATATCCTGCGGCTCCTTTCCAACCACACTTGCCAGATAATAAAACCTGGACCAATGTCCCAAGCCACCTTAAGAAAGGAGGTCTTAGAAGGGGGTCTGCCAAGACTATTCCAGAACTCAACCAGAGAGTTGGCATGAATACAAGCATGCTCCCAAGATTCCCACCACCAGTGCCAAATAACTCTGGTGAAAGAACAGTGGAAAAAGAGGTGCGAGCTATTTTCTTCATTTTTATTACATAAAGTACAAATAGAAGGCCCATGAAATCCCCTCTTCTGGAGATTCTCCCAAGTAAGACATTTATTCTGCACCACAAGCCACAAGAAAAAATTACATTTGGGCCAAGCTGACTCATTCCAAACCTACTTCCACCAAGAACTGTCCATCCTATCAAAAGCTAATTTTTCCAACTCTTGGTAACCAGGAGCCACTGAAAACTTTCCCTTTGGGTTAGGACCCCAAGTGAGAGAATCAGCTTCTCTCAAAGAGTTACAAGCTCTACCTACAAGAATCCTGGTAAGAGTCTCCCTCTCGCCCTCGGAACCCCCTAGAGGCCATTCACAGGGTTCTTTCCATCTGGATCCCTCGCCACGACCCACCCTAAAGGTCACCTTAAAATCCTCAACTTTACTCCATCCAGCTGCAAGAAAGTTGTCACAAAGAGGTTGAAGGTGGGGGTATTGAGATAAGATATGAGGGAAGCCATCCCAAGAATCCTCCCAGAACAAGGCATCAGAACCCTGATTACAAATCCAGAAAAGCCCCTTTTTGACTAGCTGTGCTCCTTTCTTCAAAGTATCCCAAACCATGGATCCCCTTCCTGTCAAATTGTATCTTGGCACATCCTTCCCATCCACCCCACCAAGATACTTAACATTAAGGATCTTAGCCCATCCTTGCTCCTGGCTTGTGCACCATCTCCAAAAAATCTTAGCAGCAAGAGCCCTACCGACCAAGCTCGATTTCCTCAAACCAAGGCCCCCCTCCTGCTTTGATCTGCAAACACAATCCCATTTCACCAGATTCCACTTAGAGGATAACAAGTTACCTGTCCATAGAAATTGTCTGGAAAGGGCATCAAAATCCTTAATGAAGCCAGCCGGGGCTGTCTGCACAAGACACCTATAGATAGGAAGAGCCTGGACAACAGACTTCAAAAGAGTCACTCTACCAGCAGTTGAAAGCCACCGGTGGGTCCAATGACTCACCTTACTTCGAAACTTATCCAAAATTTCCTGCCACACACCCCTTGACAGTCTTTCATCTGAAAGAGGGATTCCAATGTACACAAAAGGAAGAGTTCCAATTTGAAACCTCAAAATCCGAGCAATCCTAGCTTGAATAGGAGCAGGGGTATTGAAGAAAAAGATATGAGACTTTTCCTCATTAATCTTCTGTCCTGAGGCTTTCACATAAATATCCAAAGCTCTTCAGAAATTAATTGCCTCCTGAATTCTTGCTACACCCATCAAAGACGTATCATCCACAAATTGAAGGTGGGAAGACGGAGGAATGCCCTGCCCCCATTTCCAACCCTGAATCAGACCCTGCCTAACTTGAGACTTGAGAAATCTTCCCAAACCTTCCGCCATCAAGATGAATAGGTAAGGAGAGAGAGGATCCCCTTGCCTAAGGCCTCTAGTCGCACCAAATAGGTCTGTAGCTTCACCATTGATCAAGACAACAAAAGAGGGTGAAGTAATGCAACTCATTACCCAACTGATCCACTCCCTCCCAAAACCAAAGGCCTGAAGAACTTTTTGCAAAAAACTCCATTTTACCCTATCATAAGCCTTGGCCATGTCAAGCTTTATGAACATGGCTTTCTCCTTAGAGGCAGCCATAGAGTGCACAACTTCTGCAGCTATGATAACCCCATCCAAAATCTGCCTTCCTGTAACAAATCCCCCTTGCTCCTCGAAGATAAGATTCTTGAGCCATGGCTTTAATCATTCAGCTATCACCTTTGTGATTATTTTGTACGTCACATTGCACAATGCAATAGGTCTAAAGGAGTTAAGAGAGTTAGCTCCTTCCTTTTTCAGAATGAGGGCAAGGAAAGTTGCATTCAAAGCCTTAAGCATCTGCTTATTGCTAAAGGATTCCTGGACCACTTCAAAGAGGTCCATCTTGACTATATCCCAAAAAGCTTGAAAGAATTCTATAGGAAAACCATCAGGTCCTGGGGCTTTACCCTTTTTCATTCCAAACACCACTGCTTCTATCTCAGAGAGTGAGATAGGCTTAATGAGAGCCTCATTCATTTCAGGGGTGACAATGGAGGGAATGCACTCCAGCACCAAATCCTCCTCAACCCTAGCAGGATCAGAGTCTTCTGAAAATAGACTGCCAAAAAATCTAGTGGCCTCAAGAGCAATCTCCCTATGAGAGGAAACAAGAGTCCCTTCAGTTGTCATGAGAGAACTGAGAGCACTCCCGTGTCTTCTATCCTTTACAGTGTTGTGGAAGAACTTAGTGTTTTTGTCTCCTTCCTGGAGCCAATCGATTCGAGCCTTTTGTTTCCAATAGATCTCCTCTCGTAGCTCCCATTCTTCCAGTTCTCTCAGTGCCATAGCTTCTTCTCTATATAGCCCCTCAGATAGACCCTGCTCTCTGATTGGACGAGTAATAGTGTCCACCCTCAGCTGAGCATCTCTCTTGGCAGCGAAGAGGTTGCCAAAACACATCCTGTTCCATCTTTTTAGCTTAAGCTTAACATATTGTAATTGCTTAACCAAGGAAAACATAGCAGTGCCATAAGCAGGCTTCCCTTCCCCCCACCAAGCAAGCATATGATCCTGAAGAGAAGCATCTCTCAGCCACATAAGCTGAAACTTAAAAGAGGGATTCTTAGTCATTCAAAACTTAGAGGCAGACAAAAGAATTGGCCAGTGATCTGAGCCTCTCCAGTCCAAAATCTTTGATCTGGTATTCCAGCTATCCGCCATCCAGTAGCAGGACACAAGAAACCTGTCTAACCTTTCAGCTATCGCCTCCACCCCACATCTTCTATTATTCCAAGTGAAAAAACCATTGGAAGGTGTAATATCCACAACCTTCAAACTTTCAATGTTACTTCTTAACAGGCTCGCCGAAGGGTCAAGCTTGAGATTACCTCCACGCTTCTCTTCCAAACTTAAAAACAACATTAAAATCTCCTGCTAGAATCCAGGGAAACAAAGGAGCAAGAGAACGAACATATCCTATATGTGACCAAAGTAAAGCTTTTCCCATGAAGTCAGTTGGAGCATAAACATTAGTGAAGAGAAGATGCTCACCAGTTTTGCAACAAATGGCCACAACGGAGATAGAAGACCTACTAGAGATCCACCAGAGTGGGACCAACTTGCGAGGATCCCATAACAGAGCCAAGCCCCCCGAACTTCCTTGAGCACCAATGCATTGACAGAGACTTCTAGGCCAAATCTTAGCAGCCGTGGGAAGCATCCTATCAATAGATAGCTTAGTTTCCTGAATAAAAACCACCTTAGGCGAATAAGACTTAATCAATTCCTGAATAGCCTTTTGTCTAGGGATGCTATTCAACCCCCTTACATTCCATGAAAGAACAATCATTTCTGAGATAGAGGAAAGTGGGAATCAATGGTCTTCACAGAACCAGACTCCACTAAGGTCTCTCCCACTAGCTTCACCTTTTCCTGGTCTTTCTTCCTCCCCACCTTAAGAGGCTTCTCTAAAGCATCTTTTTTAATGGTTTTTTGATGAATGCCTAAAACAGAAGGGGATCCCCTGCTTTTGCTATCCTCCTGCCGATCTTTCCCAACACAAGACTTAAATCGGGAAGGAGTAGAAATCTCCTGCAACTCTTTGCCTCCACTGGCTCCCAACTCCTCCATTGGTCCCACGGTAGAATTTGTATCCATCTGTACCCCAATCACTCCCTCCTGCGGATTGATCTGCATGACATTGTTCTCATCCTCACCTATTTCCCCTGCCTCTAAGAGATCTTGTCCAGTAGGCATATTAGCAATAGTTCCATCAAACTGTTCCAGATCATCCAGTGCATCAAATCTATTGAAAACCTCATCTACTTGTCTGTCCTTAAAGGTCCTCTTTTGGCCCCGACCCTTATTACGAGCTCTTACAGGAATGAAACCCTCCTTGTCCTCCCTCATGGGGGCTTTCCCTTTGTCTTGATTAGGAGGTGCATTAGCCGACCCCATTTTTGAATCCTCTGCAGGCTTAAATTTGGGGCACATCCTCTGTAAATGTCCATATTCATGACAAAAACGACAACGAAACGGTAGTGTTTCATAATCAAGTTGTTGAATCCATGAGCTTGATCCCAATCGAATTTCTATAGAATCAGGCAAGGGCTTATTCAAATCAATTTCTACACAGACTCGGGCATAGGTAATTACCTTCTTTTCCATAGTCTGTCTTGAAGGACCAACTGGTTTTCCAAGCTGGCTTGCAACTAGATTGAAGATATCCTCTCTCCAAAATTCCAAAGGAAGCCATGGCAGCCGCACCCAAACCGGAACCCGTGAAGGAAGCTCTTCTGTGGGATTGAATCCAACATGCCAGGGCTTGATGAAAAGGCCCACTTGATTGTAGAAATAGGGCCCTCCTTCAAATACTTTATTTCTGTCCGACATGCAAGAAAAAACCACTTGAAAATAACCATTGGCTGCCAACATGACATCCATATCCCCTTCTGGAGACCAAGTTCGACGAGCCCATGATTCCAGAAAGGGAAAAGACACACGAATCCCCAGAAACTTACATATCCAGGCATGTTTTGACAGATAATTGATATCGTCTACAACGGACTCAGGCTGAATCTCAACAATCGGCCTATTATCACTTTTCGCAAGACACCCATTCACCATTGAAGGCCGAAAACCTCCAGACAGAAAAGAGGGCTCTCCCGATCCTGAACCATTCTCACCAAAAACCGGATTAGCATGCAAAAGCACTGATGGACTGCCATCCACCACAACATCCTTAAAGGACAACCCCCTGCCCCCAGAAGAAACCCCACACGGAGCCATGCAAGATCTCCAAAAGAAAACACAGAGTGGGAGACCACAGTCCCACCACCACAAAAAGAAACCCCAAAGACACAGCCCACAAGGGCACACGGAGAACAAAGCCCACACCCCCCAGAAAAAGACAAGGAAGACCCCCCACCAACAAAAGAAAATAACCAGAAGGCAAAGCAGAAAAGAAAGAAAAAGGAAGGGATACCCCCGAGCAGCCGAGCCCCTCCCACACCCAAAACCACCCCCGAACAACAGACAGAAACCCCTACGCCCAAACCCCAGGCGAAACTCACCCGAGCGCAACACATGCAAGGCCAAAGCCAACAGGCAGACGGCAGCCCTTACCAGGCCGCAGGCCTGTCAACCTCCCACGCGCAGCTCACCATCGCTCAGCCCCTCCTCTATTCGAAATTTCTATATTCATGATTCTGTGTCCAAATTTGCTGTGTTTGATTTTACCCTTCGTGTAGCTGAATATTGAATAATTTGAATATCTAAATATATTAAAAGCTCATATATTCATATAAGATTCAAATGAGATATGCTTTATCTACAATACAATTCAAGTGAATTTATTAATACATATTGAATTTCTATACAACAAAACTAAAAATATGTATGTAAATAATTAAATTTATATTGACTCCAAACAAAATTTACATGTCTATTTTAACTCTATTTCAAGTGAATGGTAGATATTAATATATATGAACATATAAAGCTCAAATTATATTAAATTATCAATTTGATGATATAATTTTATAAATTTTATGATTATCAAATATATGAGTGAAAAATTAAAAGGATAATATAATTCATAAACTCTATCATTATGTTTAATCCAAATCAATTTATTTAAGTCCATATAATTTATATGTGTTTAATTAGATTACAACTTAAATAAAATTCAAGTGTAATCCAATTCATAGCTAATAAATATATAAGGACAAAAAATTCTTAAAACTTATCATTTTCCCAACAAACATTCTGTCAGTTTTTCTCTCTAATATTCTTGACCTTGTGCAAAATTACAACACTTTAAAGGTCATAGCAAACAAAGTGGTGGTGGGTTGTTATTTAGCAGACAATGCATTACTCACAGGGGTGCAAAAATATGATTTCAACAGAGGAGAAGGTTTCGTTGGGGGTTTATTTCCCAAACATTTTCTTCGTTACAGAAAGAGGTATGTGGAGGTATTTCATGGACTCATTCTGTCAAATATGCATGATTCCTCTTCTTTCTTGAAGCAAGCCCTCAACAAATATCACCATGAATTTCATTTGGAAGAAATGAACCACTTTAGAAGGAAGTATCAAGCAATTTTCTTTCTTAAAACTCATCAATGCTTTCAAGGTCTACAAGTTTCTACTAGGCCACTCATTCACAGAAACAACAGATTGGTGCATCAAATTCCAGATATAAATGTTACTCTTCATTCTCAAGGATTAGCAACAAGTCAAATGCAAGTGTTTTCACAAGAGATTCAAGATGAAAATCTAGTCTATTGTCCTCATAGGGGTGGTGTTAAAGCAGGTTCCTTTTAATAGACTCTTCAATAGAGCTTTCTTATAATCATAGATATAAAGCTTGGGTATTGGCATGGGTTTTTGTAAATGATCATCATGATCAGGGTATATATGGAAAATTCAGTACTGGATTTTGTATAAGGGATATGTTAAAAGAACAAAGGAATTTGTAATTGGGTAGATTGTAGGTAGTATTAGATATATTAAGTTTGCTTTGTAACTTCTGAGCTACAACTAGAGGTTTTCTTTTAGGTTCCTTCCTGTCGGTATGCTCTTTAGAACCAGATTTTGTACTATGTTTTTTATATAAATATAATATATATACTGGCTTGCCACTTTCACCTAAAAAAATATATTAAATGATAGCCCTAACATAAAATTCAGAGAAAAACCATAAGAAAACCCATAACATTTATTTGTATACTTTTTTCTTGTTTTCTCTTGTAATAAGTAGCTAGAAAGTGGTGGCCATGGAGGACAATGAGAGAAAGTGTGAGAAGTTTACACTAATAGTTTGAGAAGAGAGTGACGGTTTCAATAAATATAGGGGGAAGACATTTTAAGGAAGGGGACAATACCCCACAAATGGCTAGGCCCCATACAAGAGGGGTCACACCACTCATAAAGGGTTATCCCCTCTATGAAATGGTTGCTCTTTTCATAGGGTGTCATAAGACCCTAATATATCTTATTTATGTATTAAATATATATTTCTATTTTTTGAGAAGGTTTAAGAGACTTTCAAGAAAATGCCCCTAGGAGGTGTAAGACAATACCTACACTCTTTTAAAGCATACTCTAAACCTATACAAAAATGGGAGCTTTAGAAATAAGGTATGGACATCCATCAATACATAAAAATATAGGAGGTTTTTTAAATATTTAGTTTCAATTGCCTTAGTAGTCATGTAAAATATGAAAGTAGAGCAAGACACACAAAATATTAAAAAAATGCCTCAAATAAATGTGGTTTCATGGATTTATATAGTTGTAGGATATTCATAAAATGGATTTGTTTTTTTATTATTATTATCTAATATATATGTTACATATCAATCTATTCTATATATAATCCTATACCTCTTTTGTGTAGGGTAATTTAAGAATAAGAAAAAATGAAATAATTCCATTATATATTCCTTGAATAACATGCACATACACAAAGGTGTATTATTTAGCTCCTTTTAGTTGCATTAAGAATATACATGCATAAGGGTTCCAATTTTAATGAGTTTATATTTATAAGATTTCAAAGATATATTCAATCTCATCATATACACTTCAATATGAATGGGAAATTTATTTTTTTATTGTTTTACAAATAGGTTATATACCATTTGAAGCACAATTAAAATTTGTATTTCTTTATTTCCCCTTGTAATACATAGGGAAGAACATTTATATTTCTCAATAAGAGGCATGCCATATATATAATTTCTTACATTTTCATAAATGTATTAATACACTTTTAAATTTGAATATGTTGTGACATTGAAAATATTTGTCTCACATTATGAAACTTCACAGAAAGAAAATAATCTTCAATATCTTCAATGTAGCAAATGGAAAATGTTCAACCAACTTCAAGATCGTCACTCCAAAAACCCCATATTGAAAACTCATGCTAATAGGGAGAGAGTATTTTCCACCTAATCAATATGATATTATCAATCCATATATGGATCTTTCCATCTCTCGAGCTAGTAGAATCAACTAGGACCTAGGAAAGCACTTACACACATTACAAATCACATGACTAAGCTTTTAAAAATTGGAAATCACGTCTATAGATAAAATATAAAAAATACTAGAAAATGAAAACTAACATAAGAAAATAAGATATCTACCTCACTTCTACATAAGATGAGAAAGTTAATTGCTCAAACACAAAAAGCAATTAAATAAATATTACACCTAGCTTACAAAGTTAGCACAAGATTTACTGAAAGTCAAAATTTTATGATAATATTCTTCCTAATGTTTTAAAAAGACAACATGCTAACTTAAAGATTTTGAAAGGTGTTTACCTCTTAAATTAAGCAAGGAGGGAGTTGAAGACTATTATTCCGCATATATCCTTTTTTCTACTCTTCAAACAACAACTACATTAAAATCTAATCAAGAGAATCAAATAATTCTTCCCCCAAATTTTGCTTACTCTCTCCATATGAAAACAAAAAGGCCAACTCCCAAAAAATAAAAAATAAAATTGAATCCCCATAAAGGCTGAAGGAGAGGTTTATATGGGATTGAATTTTCACTCTTCTCCATCGAATGGGATGGAGACACATGTAACCTCTCTCCATTACACAAACCTCTCTTAAATCATATGAAATTGGGCATGGCCAGTTATGTGAGCCTAAATAGACTTTGTTCCAAAAACCTTGAGGTTAATTTCCCTATTCAAACCTCTTGGAATGTCATGGATTGAATTTATGTATCTCCACCCAAGCACCCATGCATTCATATCATTTTCAATTTTAAGAGAATCTAAAGTACACTAAAAAACCACAAAATATATCCAACACCATTTCCCAAGGACCATACTCATAGGTAATTAGTTAGTGTCTTGAAAATACAAAATTTTAGTTTTTATACCTTTAAAAATTGCCTAAAATCCCTTATGTTATTTTTCATTATAACATACACTTTTTAACTCATTAGAATACACATAAACACTAAACATTGAAATAAACTCAAAAATAAATAATTTAATAAGATAAGGTGGTTCCCATTTAGGGTTATTTTCCCACACCAAGTTAGAACATTTGGCTTTGTTGGTTAGGTTTTTATTTTTCGTAGTGGGTTAATTTATTTTCCCTCAGTCTTAGGTTTTTTCTACACTTTATTAAGCTTGATTAGGATAATAAAGTGAGTTTATTACTAGGAGATTAGTGTGTGGTGTTCCCTTCCTTAAAAGGTGGAACCACTTTTCACTTTTAGTGGCATCCTCCACTTTTCGTGGTCCATCTCCACTTTTTGTGGTTGATTTTTATTAGTTGGATATGCCACCTACTTGCTCTCGTAAGTTCTATATAAACTCACTACCTAGCTTGTATTTGCATACTCTTGCATCTTCATGCATTGATCTTTCATGCATCTTAGCAGTGTATCTTTTCAGCTTGGAATCTCTTAATGCAATATTTTCACATCGATATTGCATAATCCCTCGGAGTCCTGATTTGCTTTCTTATGTTTTTCCAGTTTATGTAACTTTGATTTTCTCTTAAAAAGTTCCTTGGGTTATTCAATCTATTTCAGATTTATAATATGGTATTAGAGCTTTTGTTTTGAGAAATCTAAGTTCACAGATTCTTGATTGAGAGATTGAGTTTTCTAGTAAAGATCGTGTAAATTCCCGTATGCTCTTCTCTTGCGTTTTGAACAATTTGGAGAATCAGAAAGGGTTTGCAAAGATCTAATAACCTCTTCATATTACGTGTGTTTTTTGTGAGATCCGGGTGATTGCAACATTTTTGGTTATACTAGCAACATTTTTTACTATTCCAGTGTGTCCAAAAGGCTTGAGAAAGTCAAGATTGACTTTTATTTCATCCAAATTGGAGATCATTTGACATAGTTGCAAATGGGGTTTTGAAGCTCAAATTTGGCAAAAAACTTTTTATTGAAGCATTTTTGGCCCAAACGAACCTTTCCATTGCGTTCAAAAGGCCCAAAAACCCTTATTTTCATATAAAATTTGTATATTTTAGACAAATTTTTATTCAAATGGAAAAAAATTCTTTTGTCAGGGGGGTTGTCACTGCAACTAAATTTAGCCATTTTAAAAAAAATTCATAACTTTTCGCCACGGTGTCGATTTTTTGCAAACAAGATATCATCAGAAAGTTAGAGATGAGAAATTTCCATCCACAAAGGTATTGAAAATAAATTTTCCCACTTTCTACCAAATATTGTAGGTTGAAGCTGTTTGGTGCAAATTTCTTCAAAAGGCCATAACTTTCACCCCGATGCTCCATTTTTCGAAAAAAAAAGGTGTTGGAAAGGTATTGGAGAGGACTACATAGCCATAAAGCTATTTTTTCCAAATTTTTTCTTTGGTTTATTTTCTGTTTTGGTGTTCTTTCATAATCATTTGAGGATTGTATCATAGGTTTTTCTACTCATCCTTTTATGATAATTTTGGATAAGGCTAATTATGAGTCTTGGAAAAAAGGCATTCTAACCCATCTCAGATGGCTAAAATTTTTCCCTTACCTTTATGGGCTCATGCCTAAACCAAACACATCTAGAAGGAAATCAGTATGGGGTAATAAAATTGATCATGTATTAGGATTAATTGGTTTTTATGTTGATTATGACACTACGTTGGCTATAGTGGACATTGAATGTCCCCACACATTTTGGACCAAGATTTGGGAGATGTTTGGAGACCCTCATGTTTCTCCATTCCCAGATGATCCTGTTACAAATTGCCTCATTCCACTTGACAATGTAAATAATATACCCTTTGATGATGATACTCTAGAGGAGCTTAAGTATTATGCATGTCTTTGGTGCAGGGCACCTAGGCCTTCATGTAAACAAGGGTCAAGTGCTATAATTTTGTGTTATCTAAGTCATTTTGTTTGTAATAAGGTCTTTAAGGCCATGTTTTGTGTCTTTATGTGTCAATTGGGTCATTTGGGGTTAGTTGGTTAGAAGTTGTTAATTATGCAAAATGTTGCAAAATGTTTCATAAGCAACTTTTGCATTTTCTGTTGTTGGGGAAGGTGAACCGTTGGGGATTTGAAATACAATTGGGAATGGTTGGGTTTTGTTTTTTAATTGCTTAAATAAGCCTTGTGGAGGTTGAGGCAAGTTCTGGTGGTTGCATTTTGAAGATTGAGTAATAGAAACTCTATTTTTTCGTTTTGGAAGCTTAATTTGTTGCTACATAGACCTGTACAGCTCTGTACAGCTTGGGAGTGAAAAAAATTTGATTGGAATTGATGGTGCTTTGAATCCTTGTTCTTTTTCACTTGGTTTCATCTGATTTCATCATGTTTTGAGTAAGTTAGAGCCGATTTATTGAAAGTGGTTTAAAACCCTCACTAGGGTGTATATTGACTGTAAATAATGAATTCCTCTCCATTCCATCAATGAATATACCTCTAACTCAGTGGAATGGATTGCATAGAGAGAAGAAGACATGTTTAGAGATAGAGGGGAAGAGAGGGATATAGGGGTAGAGATGAAGATAAAGGGAGAGAGGAAGAGGGAGAGAAATAGATAGAGAGAGGGAAAGGGAGAGATAAATATAGAGAGATAGGGTGATAGAGAGATATAGAGGGAGGGGGATAGGGAGAGATAGATCTCAGAGATATAGATTGTGAAATAGAGTGATAGAGAGATAAAGATATAAGGAGATATTAAGAGTCTGAGAGAGAGAGAGAGGCATAGATATTGATATACATGAAGATAAAGAGAGATATATAGATATATGGGAAGAGAAAGGGAGAGAGGTAGAGATAGAGAGATGGATAGGGGGATAGGAGGGAGGGAGACATAGAGAGAGGAGGGAGATAAAAAGAGGCGGGGAGAGAAAGAGAGGGATAAGTAGAGGAGGGAGCGAGAGGATGGGTGAGAGAGGGAGAGAGATAGGTAGAGGAGGGAGAGAGGAAAGAAGAGGGGGGAGAGGGAAAGATGTAGATAGAGGGTGATATATAGAGATAAAGAGGGATATGGAAAGAGATGTAGATATAGGGAGAAAGATAGAGAGATAGGAAGATATAGGGAGAGAGGGAGTGATATAGATAAAGGGATATAGAGAGAGACAATGAGGAATATAGAGAGAGATAAAGAGATAGGGAGATAGATGTAGAGAGATATGAAATGAAAGAAATGGAAAGAGGAGTGAGAGAGAGATAGAGATATAAAGGGGAGTGAGAGAGATATATAGAGGGAGATAGGAAGAGGGAGAGGGAGAAATAGAGATAGAAAGAGGGCGACAATGAGGGAGGGGAGATGGAGAGATAGAAAGATAAATATATAGGAAGTGATATATAAAGAGAGGTAGAGAGAGGGCTATATATAGGGAGAGAGCAAGAGAGATGGAAAAAATTCAAGTGAGAAATTTGTTGCATGGTTGATCATACAAAATAGGCTATAGAATGTGTATGGTAGATGCCAAAGCAACCATTTATGTAGGATTTTGCTCATATCTACACTCGTACAAAAAATGGTTTATCTATTATAGTTTAAAGTTTTTTTGGGGGGTTTAAAGTCATTAGTTTGATTTTTTAATCTTTTATTTAGTAGAGAATTGTCAAATTATTTTAAATACAAGTATAGAAGTCAACTTTATTGATTATATTTTATTTTCATAATAATGAAATTGATCAAAAATATGATATCCATAATTCATATTATCAAAATTGTATGTTTTGGATTAAATTGTGTGGGCTTTTTGTTATCAACATTTTGAATCACAAACCCTGAGGAAAAACATTGAATATTTGTTGTGGCGAATGGAGACTTTTGCGGCGAATGGAGACAAAAACCCTACTGCTGCGGCGAATGGAGATGGATTCCCTTCTGTTGCGACGAAAGGTGATGGAAAACTGACTGCGGGGAGTGGAAACCCGTCTGCGGAGATTGTGGCCCATGTTGGTGAGGGTCGTGCTTTTCTAGCGATGGTCGTTCTCTGCATTCAAGGGCAAAGGGAGTTGGCCATGGCATAGGAGGTGATGCTCACATAGGGATTGGCGGGAGGACGAAGGGTATTGGCTCTGCAGTGAAAGCTAAGGGGTCGAATGTGGATCTCAGGCATGGTAGGATGTCATTTGGTGGGTTTATCCCAGTGAAATATGCCATCACAGTGAAGCTAAAGGACGAGATAGTAGAAGAAATAGGTGATAATGCTGCTGAGCTTTCCACTCATGGGGTGATCTGTCGGTTTAAGGGTTTTTGGGTTTTTGGCCTCGCCTCCCTCAGCTGCACTCCTGGATCACCAATGAATGGGAGCCTCTTTCACTTGTTTTGGCACCCCTTGGGCAGGTTGCTTAAACTTACTATCCCCATCTGACTTACCCGTAGTCATGACCCAATATCCCACCTAAAGACACTATGATTCTGCAACAAACAGTATCTATCCTTCCGATCCCTGACCAACACCGAACTTGTAACGAAGAACAGCAGAATTTATGTGCCTCAGTTTACAACTCATCTGCCAAACCTTGACTTTAGGCTTTTATCCCGACCTTTGTCACAAGTAAAAGCCTATAATCACCAAATATTTCCCCTGCCAAAACCTCAATACTCCAGACTCTGTAAATTATTTTTTTCTTTTTGGAGTCACAATCACACTACAAGTTTGATCTGACTTAGATTTTACTCTGCAAAAGAATAATACTGAGCATTAAACCATGTACGTTTACATCATTTATAGGAAAGCAGAAGGGAAAATACTAATAGAAAATTCTAGCTCATATTTACTGGAAATAAATTCACTAAAGAATGACTGAAACAAGCAAACATAAAACTAAGATACCAATGAGCATCTCATACCAGCAAGGATCTTGCCTTTCTAATTTTAAAAACTTGCAGATACAAAGCTTTACAACCCTATAAACTAATAGAAATTTCCATTTCAAATTTACTACAAACAAATTAATAACATGAATGTCTGAAAT
Organism: Sequoia sempervirens; assembly: GCA_007258455.2. Taxonomy (NCBI): domain Eukaryota; kingdom Viridiplantae; phylum Streptophyta; class Pinopsida; order Cupressales; family Cupressaceae; genus Sequoia; species Sequoia sempervirens. The sequence goes on from VDFB02287032.1 coordinate 26,452, forward strand.
AAGCAACACAAAACAAAGATAGCAATGGGTTATCTCATACAAGCAAGAATTTTCCCTTACTAACTTTAACAGCCTGCAAAATGAAACTTTACAAGCCTTTTTGGTGTCGATTTTGAGAGGATATAGGGTATTTTTTAGATTGCAGCAACGTAAAATACCAAAACTGAATAATTTTTTGCGTTATCAATCTGACAGACGCATCGAGGCACAAAAACTTCGAATTTTCCAGAAAAGAAACAATTTGTTGACAGTCATAAACATTTCAAACACAGAAAAACATACACTAACAAGTTCACGATGAAAGAGGCAACGATTAATAACACAAAAAGGATACCCCGAGAAAACCTCTAATTTACCCAAGAAAAAAAGCATCTGAAGTCTCAGACATTTTAAACACCCAATACGGCCTAAAAGCTCATTTAGACTACGGTAAAGAAAAGGATATTCAACAGTGAAAAGACCCAACAAAATACACGTTAGCAGGAAAAGAGAATACTTAAAAACACAGAAACCAGAATCGTTTGCTCAGTACAACTCCTTAAAGATCACACTCGAGAATAAGAAAACACTCTGTGTGGGTCATCTGCAGCTTTATTTCTCATTTCAAACAACTCTACAGCTCTAGACAAGAAAGAACAATGAATCCCATATTCCAAACAAAAACTGGCAAAACTACACTCAAAAGAAAAATCCTAAGGAGAAGACGAAGATCACAGAAGTAGATTTAGCATTACCAGTGCCGGCCGTCGCAAAAGATCGCTCCAACATCTGTAGATCCGCGAGGGTTTTTTTTTTTTTTTTTCTGATAAACATTCCATACCACACTCGCAGCCTTATAGGATAAAAAATTTGGTCTCACAGAGATATTACGACGTGGCAGCCAGCATGGCACAAATGGAGGTCTAGAATGATCGGCACCAAGAGATGCAAATATCTGCATGCCACTTTGGCGGGATGACGTGGACATGTTAGGGAGAAAATACGGGAAAATCTAAAGCAGGGCTGAGCATGGACGGGCGTATCAGGGAAGATCGCGAGGGCGCTACATTCGGCCACGTCGACTCTATAAAAGGAGCCACGTCGTCATGGGTCCCGCCCCTTGGGAGAATATCTTCTCCTTTTGTACTCAAAGGTCAACCCAATCACAAACCAACGCCAGGCAGTCGTGATCCATTACAGCCGGTGATGCTCCCTCCATGTGCCGGTGCGCACCCTTTTTAATAACTGTTTTAAGTTTGGATGGTGGAAATGGCACATGGACCACAGAAAAGGGAGATTCGCCCATTTATAAAATCGGGTTAAATGAAAGATTTTGCGTCCGGGGTTTGCTTTTGGATCGAGCTATGCGCCAGCTGACACGTGGCATGTGAAAGAAAAAAATCTAGACTCTTCGCTGATCTCTCGTGTGTTGAGAGGTTTTGATTTACAAAATCTAAATGTCGATTTGGATGGGTGTAGCAGAGTGGGGCCCGCCCTCTCCCATCTCCACCACAAATATCATTATTTATTATTGTATTGTTTGGCCTTAAAACCATGGGATTCCATGTCGCGACAAAAATCTTTCATGCTTTTCAAAAGGTTAGTGTTTCGTCTCAAACAAAGCCTAGGTTTGGAACGTGGACTCTTTTTTTTTCGTATAGCCTAGAGAGCTTATGCCGTTCCCTCATGTTTCCCATGTGAGCCTCCATGTAAGCAAACTCAAGGGAAATATAATGGGCTGAAATCAAAGTTTTTAATGGTCTTTATTGGGTAGTCTATGGGATATGAGAAAATTGGTAGTTGTGTTTATTTTTGGGTGGTCTATGAGATATGAGAAAAATAGTAGTTGTGTTTATTGGGTGGTCTATGGGATATGAGAAAAATGGTAGTTGTGTTTATTTATGGGTGGTCTATGAGATATGAGAAAAATAGTAGTTGTGTTTATTGGGTGGCCTATGAGATATGAGAAAAATGGTAGTTGTGTTTATTTTTGGGTGGTTTATGGGATATGGGAAAAATAGTAGTTGTGTTTATTTTTGTAACCGTGAAAAATGTTTGGTTATTCTTTATGTAATAATGGATGTTTGAATGATATGTTTGTAGTTCACTGTAGACCATATGATTAGCATCACCTAAGATCTGATCATTACATGATTTTCGATTATTATTTGGATGCATTATTAGAGAATCTACATTGCATGAGCATCTAGAGTATCTTGCATGTTTGAGAGTGTTGTCTTCACTCTTTTATCTAACATGGTTTGACATAAAGGAAGCAATTTTCACGACAAGGTACAAACTAGCAAACACCCAAAACTATTTTTTATATAAAGGCATATTGAAGGCGAGTTGGAAGTGACATTCTATAAGTTAAGAAAGATTTGATTCATGGTCCTAGATAATATTTGTGAGACAAGGATCATATTTGTACTCGCAAGATTAATCTTATAATTGTGGAAGTGATCTAGATTGAAAAATAGATCATCAATTAATTCCAAGGCATTCATTTGATCTTCACTTATATATATACATTGTTGGAGGATTGTGATCTATCATTTGTCACATCATTTCCAACTAAGTACCATTTTACTATTTATTGTTTGAAGCATTTAATTTAGTACATTTATTACTTCCCTAACTCTTTTAATCTAGGGTAGATTTTGAATGCTTATGTTATTTATTCACTTATCCTAGATTTATGTAGAAGGAAGTTTATTATCCCTTTCATTTTAGTGAACTATTTTGCTCTTCCACCCCCTTAGAGTTTATATCCTCTCTCTCTCTCTCTCTCTCTCTCTCTCTCTCTCTCTTTATTTATTCCATTAGCTACTCAAAACCTTAATCTTCCTTTGTGAAGGAATAATCATCTTACTTATTATTGATCTAGCCATTCAAATGGTCATTACTTCATTTTTAATATGATTACTAATAACTCTCATACTAAGAATTGTATTGAGGAACATGAACAACAACAAGACTATAATCATGATGCTAAGAAAAAAATTATTTAAAATACAATTACTTATTGCACTACATTTCTTCATATTGAATCTCCTAAAAAGTGGCTTATTACTTTACATAGTGCATTAATGGGTGCCCCTTATGGCATGAATTTAATTTCTAATATTGGTAATCTCTTAGATTCTACCAATAATGTATCTTTTCATGCACTCACTCACCCTTTGTCTTATTTTCATCTTTCATCCTATAGCTATCACTTCCATGGCTTCCACTACCCATGTTGTCCATCCTAGTGTGCCTCTTCCATTCCTGCCTCTAGCATCACCACCACCTTTCCAATCATTAGTGTTCCACTTGCCTCTAATCCCTCCATATCTAGATATGTCCATGGGGTTATTAGCACTTTCCCAAGACACATGTGTTCCTCATATGATTCGTCTTTCTCATCTTATGGCCACCTTACCTAATGTGGCTTATCTTCCACTACCATGTTATCACCTCTTATCCCTCACCATCTTTGCACATCCTCTATTATATCACATGCTACTCCTACCAAGACTATTTCTACATCTACCTTTGATAAACTATTGAAAGAATTTGATCAACTTAAGAAGAAAGTGGATACTATGCCTGCTAGCCATGACTCTATTATGTACAATCCTACCCATTGCACATGTATTGCATTTAAATTTGTTACATATCCAAATCCCATTAGAGTTTTGACCCTTACATTTAAACTATATTATGAAAAGGGAGATCCTAATGTTCATTTACAAGATTTTAATGTTGCATGCCTAGATTTCATAAATGAAGATAAAGTCTTATCTAAATTATTTGCACAAACCTTAAGGTTTTATCTCATTTAATGGTTTTAGTCCTTAGTTGCTAGTTCTATCCATTCTTTTGATGATCTAGCTACAAAATTTTTATGACATTTCCATTTCAATACGGGTTTGAAAATAATTATAACTTTAGTTAAACATGCACAAGGACATAATGAGTATATCAATTTTTATGTCATTCACATTCAATATTTATGTGGTAAAATAAAGCATCAACTAGATGATGATGAGTTACAATCCATATTTCTTGAGAAACTCCTTCCTCTCATCAAATATTATGTTTACTTGAATAGTTTTGCTTCTTTCATTGATGTGTGTGCCCATGTGTAAACTATTGAGCTTAAATTAACTTTTAAATCATGCATATAATTGTCTTAAGAATGGGTTCCCCTACTTCCTCTACCAATTCCTACCCTTTGAAATTTTATTAGAATAAGCCTTTATAAAATTGGAATCACAAGAAATAATATAAATCTAGTGCCAAACAAAGTGGCTACTATCTTCTATCTTTCAAGCATCAAGGACCTTGAAATTTTACAAAGTTTAATGAACCACTAGATAATGTGCTTCAAACCTTACTAATAATTTGATCTCTCTTCATATTTGTTCATTGGAACACTATAGAATATTATTTAAGGGTTGTGATACAAGTATTTTTGTGATTTCCATTGAGTTAACATATGCCCCACTCAATTTTGTATAGGACTCAAGAATAAAATATAAGATCTCGTTGATAATAATGTGGTTCATGTTGATGATATGAATGGTGGAGGCAACCATTTGGTTATTGTTGAACACACTTGGAGATTGAGGGGGGGGGAGGTGAATCAGTCTACTAAAAAACTTAATCCCTTCCAGAAATTGAACTTTTCAACACTTAACCAAATCAAAACCCTTAAGCAAAATAGTAGCAGAGAAGGATATAGCAATATAAAGCTTCAACAACTTCAACAATCAAAGATATAGCAATTCTAACTCTAATCAAATCAACAAAAATGATAAAAGATAAAAGAACACACATCCACAAGATGACACCAAATTTACATGGAAAACCCAATGAGGGAAAAACCACAGCGAGAGTTAACTCACAATATAAAGGCTCACTGCCAAAAAGGACTTGCAAACTAAGGCTCACTACCTCAATGCAAGATACAAAGGACTTGTAGAATTGAAGCAAACACAACTTTAGGAGAAAGATACAAGGACTTGATGAGATTCACTATCTCAGAGCAGGATACAAAGATTTAGAGAGATTACAATGTTTATCAACATAACACTTTGTTGACTAAGGCGTTATAGCACATCTAATTTTATCTTTTACACATTTTCACTTCTTCTACAAGATCTTCAAATACAATCTACATTTTTCTTGTTTGCACACTTGTACACTTCTCCACATTGTTGCATCTAAAATGATCTTGCATTTATATCCACCACAACTCTTCAAAACCTCAATTAGGTCATCCAAGAAGAAGATAAACAATGAATTCAACAAGTCGGCCACCAAAACATAATGTGGTCCTATCTTGAAGATAGAGAGGACCAAAAACAAACACAATACATCTTTCAATGTGATCCAAAACAATTCACACATTGGCGCACATAAAATGAAGTCAACATCAAAGGAAACATGTCAATGGAACATGAAGCGCATAACCAGTCAACCCAAAAACATACTTCTAACTAAATTTGCTCAAGGCGGTTCTAACCAAGATAGGTCAAGACCCTAATCTATCATAACACATCTTCAATTGTTGGTTTAGACCCCCAAGCACATGAAACAAGCAAAGGAACAAGCCTTGTCGGCTAGATATCCACAAATAACTTAGAAATCCAACTCAAGACACAATGCAACACCAAAGAGGCTAATCAGTAACGTGTGGATCACATGGGGATGTTCCATGAACATCTAAAAATATTTCTAGAAACTTATTTCATACTTTCATTCCATCAACAACCATCGTAGACCAAACAAGAATAAAAATACTTTATTTCGGAAGCACCAGATACATAACCAGAGGATATAACATTAATAGATCAACTTGTAGATCACTTCAACACATGAAATTGGAACTAAGACATTGCACAAACATTGAGAACACATTCACCAAGTTGTAGGAGCAGAGACATTAATGCAAATAAATGTGGGGCATTTTTCGAAACAATCCAAATAACCAACAACACTACCAACCTTCTCTAATTCACAGAAATCTCCTCGGCAACACTGGTGACCTGAAATGATAGGAGTGCAACATCCACATAACACTAACTTTGAATCCCAAACTGCAAGACCAAATCTTCAATAGTGGAGAAATGCATAGCATTCTCCTAAAATAGACTTCAATGCAGCTTCCATGAATAGAACCACTTTAGCAACTTGCGGAGGCCAAAACTTTCAAAAACATGTGCTTCATTAGGAACATCAGGAGAGAGCATAAGACATACTGTAGACCTTCAGCAACATCTCTCCACTATCAACAACACTTCTAATCCTCATCTTAAGAACATGAAAAACATCACAAAAATGGTAGAAATATAGATCTCAAAAAATTATGTTTCAATCATATTCTTCTAGAAAGAATGGTATACTAAGGACACCTCTTAGATGTTTTATGTGCATATCCCCACCCAACAGATGCACCTCTTTTTTTTCCCCAAGCATTTCCTTGAGAACAATAATCTTATTCAATATCAAGGGGGGAGGACTATCAAGCAAAAAAACACCATTAAGAGCCTCATTAGATAAAGCAACAAGAGATAAGGAATAAACATCATCATAATTAGTTGTAACATTAGTACCACATGATTCATAATTGATATAAGTGATGGATAAAGCAATAAATGCACCATGGACACTATGAATTATATCATCACAAAAGGAAACACCATCAACAAGAGGTAGTGTATGAGGAAATATAAGAATCATGGTGAATAGGAAAAGATGGATGATTGTTAGAAAACTTACCATCCCTAGGTGTGTCAAATGAATGAGGTTTGATGTAAGAGATAAATCATTCTCATAGCAATAAAATAGGTATTATCATAATAAATCATAGTGGCATACGAAGTGAGATTGGTTAGGAAAGAGGAAAAGGTTTCCAAAATCAAGATGACAATGTGAATACATGAGAATAGGTCCAAACCTTAACCAATGTCAATCAAATTTAGAAAACAAGATGAACCAAATCTAAAATGACAAGGAAAAGGGAATAAACCCTAGGCATGCAATAAATATTGTGTTCACCAATTTATGTAGAGGAATGAAACAACATCTATAATAAATATTTATGATAACACACGAATAAAATAATCAATATCATAATTAACCTAGATAAATGAATCAAGTTTGGATAAATTGTCCAAACATGTAAAAATTTGACACATAAGTAAAGAGATGCTTCATTCTATGCGTAATAATAAAATATTTTTTGTAACATGCACACTCTAATTTTCTTGAGGAATCTAATCTCTATTTTACATCAATCAAGCTTTGACATATTAGATATTCTACTATTTTAGGTCTAGATTCAAACCCATGTGTGTGGCCCTAATCCCCACATTTATGTCTCTAAATCTAATGTGGGATCGTGAACTTGAAATCATGGCCTTTAACTCAGTGCCTTATGTTGGCAGTTGTTGTCATTGATGTCAACACTTGGTGAATTGGTTGTCACTTTTGACAACATTTTGTATGGGCTATCATTGATGTATGATGGAGCTGCTAATGTTCATGGTTAGATGTCATGCCATGTCTGATGATAATAAAAGAAGTATTGAGTTTGGTTGATATCAACAGACTTGGTTTCATAATGATATATTAAGATGAGGATTAGAAGTGTTGCTGATGGTGGAGAGATGTTGCTAATGGTCTGTAGTGTATTATATGCTCTCTTTTGTTGTTATTGTTGAAAGAAAGTTCTAGCCTCCGCAAGTTGATTGAGTGTTTCTGGTTCAAGAAGTTGTGTTGAAGACTGTTTGGAGAATGATCCACATTCCTCTGGTGTTGAAGATATGGTATTTTTGTTTGGGATTTAAAGTCTATACTATGTGCATGTTGCACTCCTATCTTTTTAGGTCACTCGTGTTATCGAGGAGGTTTTTGTGAATTGTATAAGGTTGGCAATGTTGTTGGTTGTCTGGATTGATTTGAAAAATGCTTTGCATTTCTCCACATTGATGTCTTTGCTTCCATGGCTTGGTTAATGTGTTCTCAATGTTTGTGTAGTGTCTCAGTTCTAGTTTCATGTGTTGAAGTGGTCTACAAGTTGATCTATTAATGTTATATCTTTTGTTTATGCATTATGTGTCTCTAAGTGAAGTATTTTGCTAATGTTTGGCCTGTGGTGGCTATTAGTGGAATGGCAGTATGGAAGAAGTTTTTGAAAGTGTTGTTGGATGTTCATGAAACATCCCCATGTGATCCACACATTGTTGGTTGAGCTCCTTGGTGTTGCATTGTGTCTTGAGTTGGTCTTTTGGGTTATTTGTGGATATTTGGCTGACAGGGCTTCTTCTCTTGCTTGTGCTAAATGCTTAAGGGTTTGTGCTAGCATTTAAAGATGTGTTATGTTAGATTTGGGTCTTGACATATCTTGTTTGGGATCGCATTGAGTAAATTCAATTAAAGTTATGTTTTTGGGCCGACTAATTATGTGCTTCACATTTCATCTACATGTTTTATTGTTGCCAACTTGGGTTGATGTGTGCCAGTGTGTGAAGTGTTTTGGATCACATTAGAAGATGCAATAAGATTTTTTTTGGTCCTCTCTTTCCCCTGGATAGGACCACACTATGTTTTTATGATCGACTTGTTGAATTCATTGTTTATCTTTCTTTTAGTCAACTTAATTGATGTTTTGAGGTCTTGCGGTGGATATAAATGCAAAAACATTTCAGATAGAAGGGGTGAGCAAGCGTGGAAGTGTGTGTGTGTGTGTGGAATGTATTGAATATCCCATAGAAGAAGTGTGAAAGTGTGAAGAAGAAAGATCAGATGTGCCTTAATGCCTCAGTCAATAGAGTGAATTGTTGACAAATATTTTAAATTTCCTCAAATCCTTTATGTATCCCACTCTGAGATAGTGAATCTCATCAGGTCCTTGTATCTTTCCCCTAAAGTTGTATCTACTTCAGTTTTGCAAGTCGTTTGTATCTTGCTCTAAGGTAGTGTGCCTTAGTTTGCAAGTCCTTTTTGGTAGTGAGCCTCTATATTGTGAGTTAACTCTCATTGTGGTTTCTCTCTCATTGGGTTTTCCATGTAAATCCGGTGTTATTTTGTGGATGTGTGTTTCTTTTATCATTACTATTGATCCGATTAAGGTTAAAATTGCTATATCTTTCATTGTTGAAGATTGTTGAGTCTACTCAAGGTTTAGACTTTTGCTAATCTATTTACGGGTTTTGATTTGGTTAAGAATTTTATTTTGTGCTGAAGAGTTCAAGTTTCAAAGGGGTTCAAGTTTTTGCAAATACCGATTCACCCCCTATCTCAGTATCTAGTGTGTTCAACATCTTGTTTCTTCATAAATATATTTTCCTCTCTATATGTGTGTGTGTGGATTTGGTGTTGATAAAAAAATGTTGGTATGGCCTACTATTTAGTGGGAGAATTTACATTTTATCTCAATTATACTCATGCTTTGTTAAAGTGATTTAATGGCATTTAAACGAGTTTGAAGACGTGTAAAAAAATGCAAATGTCTATGTATTTATTCTTATGACTACAAATACTAATGTGATGCTCTCAACATAAACACTCTATAGATGGAATGATGTACAAGCAAAGTCTTTTTAAATGACCCAGGTCTTTATCTTTTTATAAAACACCTCGACATTCAAATTTGAATATTTTATGCTTGAGTTGATGGGTAACGACTAGTTGAAGACAATTTGGCTTGAAACCATTATTAATTTTAATTTTGAAAATTGGGAGTCAATGTTACATTTGCAAGTTTGAACTAGATTCAAGACTACAATCGCAATCATAACTCACACTTACAATCATAACCCAACATTGAAACAAACAAAAAAAAGATAAGATCTATCTATATTCACTAAAGATTGAGACTGAAATTCAACTGACATTAAAATGAATTCCAACTCTTAAAAAAAATATAACATTTAAATATTAAACTATTACACTAAAAACAAAAGTAAAAAATATTAGACTATTACACTAAAAACAAAAGTCAAAAACAAATTAAAAAATACTTAGTGGTGCACTTGTATCCTGTAGAAATTTAAATAAAGTCTTTTGGTAGGACCCACTACAAAAATATCTACCCCTGTAAGGTAGGGTCTGACGACTAGTTGTTAACATGTGTCCTAGCGAATAGGTACGTACATAAGGAATTATAAATAAAAGAAAGCCTTTGCCCCAATAGGCTACCCCACTTTCGGTTACACTTAACCAAAAGATAAGAATTTTGTAAAAATAAAGCATTATTCATTTACGCACTCATTTCATTAGTCAAAGTAATAATGTAGTCACCCATTGGCCATATTTGTCAACCATAGAATTGAGTTTCAAAACGAGTCAATAAATTCTTAAAATAACCCATTTTGCTTGGACACCGACGGCCACTTACCAACAAGTCAATAATTTCTTAAAATAAAATTACCCTTATTGTTACAACTTTACACCTCATTTGATCAAATGAATTTAGAATGAGTTAATATATTACTCATATTAGAAAGTCATCGTTGGATTCAAAATAAAGTATTTGTATAATTGGAAAGGAAAATAATCTAGGCTCTCCAATGAGATGCGGACACATGAATACGTGTAACTTTAGTTGGAGAATAGATAAAGGTATTTGTTTCTATCATTGAAGATGAATGTTCTTTTAGAATATGAAACTAGTTCTTGTTTAAGAATGGTACTCCAATACGATGTAAACACATGAATGATTCAAAATCTAGTTGTAAAATAAATAAATAAATGTACTTGTTTCTATCATTGAAGATGAATGTTGTTATAGAAATATGAAACTAACACTTGTTTAAAAATGGTACTCCAATGAGATGTAAACACATGAATTATTAGAAATGTATTTGTTTCTATCATTAAAGATGAATGCTGTTTTAGAATATGAAACTAGCTATTGTTTAAGAATGGTACTTTGTATTTATAACATGTCAATTTGAAATTCTTTCAAATGATTGCTCCTTAGGATGAAAGAGGATGTTCAATTTTGAGAGGATTGTGAAAGTGAATACAATTAAACGCCTTTAAATATAAGTACATAGCAATCAGTCATGAAAATGTGTGTTTAGTTGACTCAAAACAATTAGGGGAATGGACATGATTTGGCTAAATTTAATTTGAAATTTGAAAATATAGAGTTTGCATTTGTAGATGTGAAATCAATCATGTACTCGTGGAAATGACCCAAAATAATAGATTGGTATGATCTAGGTAGTGACAAATGTTTGATCATCAAGGACACTTAAATATAATATGTATGAGAACACATGTAGAAATAAATAAGGTGTGGATACGTGTATGGGAATGTGTGTGTGTATGAGGATAGGTGAAAGTTAGGGGAATGAGCCAAACTTTGCACAAGATTGCATCATTTTTTAATAAATAAATATTATAATATCTTAAACCACACAAGGGACAAAACAAAATAAAACATGGTCAACATTCTTTTACATTAACAATTGCAACACAATAGTGGGTAATGCACACTCACACGCATATTTCTATTTCTCATGACAACTAATACACAAGGCAGAGAAACATAATCACCTCAATTTGTTTGAAGATGGCACACATTTTAATGTGGTAAAATGTATAATGTACACAATGCACCAGTGGAAGAAGTTGTTGGTCTATGGAGCTTGATCACTCTCTAGTGTTAAGATTTTGGTGACTTTGGCATTCACATTTTCCCCCCAAAATAATTAATGGGGGAGTTTAGGTGGTAGAGCCCCTCTTGCAGGGTTCAGGGGGACCACCCCCTTGGTAGGGGACCAAGGGTGGATCCCATAGTGCAGGGGAAGGGGTTGTTGGGGGCAATGCCCTCAAAGAAAAAATTAACCATTTTTCATAAAGGAATTTTGCAAATAAATTTGGTTTAAAATTGGTTTGTAATTGCCTAAAATAACTAGTTTCTTACCACATATTGGAGGTGAATAGTTGTGTGTGAGAAGGTGAAAGAGCACACAACAACGTGCAAATGATAGTTTGACGTGATCATAGTTTTGCATATTCAACATGCATGCACATATAGACTATAGTTGTTGAAAAAGTTACATTTAGTTGTGAATATTGTTGTGGGTGTATGAGACTTCTATAATCTATATTTTTTGTTAGAGACATAAATATTGGACTACTATTTTGTGGACATAGCCCACATTGGGTGAACCATGTTAAAATTTATGACTCTCTATGTAATTTTTTCTCTTATTTCTATATCTAGATTTATAATTGATTAAATTTATTGCTATGTCTTACCAGTAAATCCCAAAAGAAGTATCCCTCATAAGAATTTAGTATGATCTCCAAAATAAAATAGTGACATATATCAATCTAGACTAATGAAACCAAATAGGGGAGATAGGCTCTCACTCTAGACTATTGATTATGTACTCATATAGGCACCTCCTAGCCATTCAAAATGAGAAACTATTACAAGAAGAAAAGTTACAAATTGTTCTCTATTTTCTTAGTTCAATTGTAATTCTTATAATTTTTTGTGAGGAAAACAAATAAAATATAACCAATTTTTTAATACAAAATAATTATGCAATAGTAATGTGGTGTGCATGTACATGCTTTATTGCCACAGGAAACACTATATGAAACCAAACATACATAATAAGTATGCATTGCCACTACTTAAAAAAATAAAAATAGAAATAGTGTATATATGGGTAGCATTACAAAAATGACAAGATGTAAAGGCACTTAAGACCACATTGAGTGTTATCCTCAATATAATCACTCAAGCGTAGATACTTAAGTTTATAGAACATACCTAATTAACTAAAACATAACTAAACTATCCTACAAAGCATGATAACATGAAATCATATACTAGTAGATTCTCTCTATTATATTGCATATTTTTAGGTTAGAGTACTTATAAACTTATGTTAACCTTTTTAATGTTAATAAGAGATTATGAAGAGAGTAACATGATTAGTGAAAGCTAGTATAAAGTGAACACACAATATAATAAAATAACTAATTAGAAGGAACATACTAACTATTTACTTCTTATAGGATCATATGAATCTAAATCCTCTCAAGCCCTGCATGAACAATTATGTAGATAAGAGAGATAACTCATACAAAGAATACTTAACATGTAACTAACAATAGGGAGGTTAATTTACTAACTATTTACTTATAGGATTATATGAATCTAAATCCTCTCAAGCCCTGTATGAACAATAATGTAGATAAGAGGGATAACTCATACAAATAATACTTAACATGTAACTAATAATAGAGAGGTTAATTTTACGTTGCCTTATTCTTCACTTGTAATTTAACTTATTTATTACATTATAATCATATATAATAGTATTTTAAAGATTAAATTATTAAGTTAATATATAACATAATTAATATGTATTATACAAAAAATATCCAAGTTGAATATCAATCAAACAACCAACATATTAAATATTGGTGTAGCTGAATATTGAATAATTTGAATATCTAAATATATTAAAAGCTCATATATTCATATAAGATTTAAATGGGATTTGCTTTATCTACAATACAATTCAAGTGAATTTATTAATACATATTGAATTTCTATACAACAAAACTAAAAATATGTATTTAAATAATTAAATTTATATTGACTCCAAACAAAATTTACATGTCTATTTTAACTCTATTTCAAGTGAATGGTAGATATTAATATATATGAACATATAAAGCTCAAATTATATTAAATTATCAATTTGATGATATAATTTTATAAATTTTATGATTATCAAATATACAAGTGAAAAATTAAAAGGATAATATAATTCATAAACTCTATCATTATGTTTAATCCAAATCAATTTATTTAAGTCCATATAATTTATATGTGTTTAATTAGATTACAACTTAAATAAAATTCAAGTGTAATCCAATTCATAACTAATAAATATATAAGGAAATATACAAAAAATTCTTAAAACTTATCATTTTCCCAGCAAACATTCTGTCAGTTTTTCTCTCTAATACTCTTGACCTTGTGCAAAATTACAACACTTTAAAGGTCATAGCAGACAAAGTGGTGGTGGGTTGTTATTTAGCAGACAATGCATTACTCACAAGGGTGCAAAAATATGATTTCAATAGAGGAGAAGGTTTCGTTGGGGGTTTATTTCTCAGACATTTTCTTCATTACAGAAAGAAGTATGTGGAGGTATTTCATGGACTCATTATGTCAAATATGCATGATTCCTCTTCTTTCCTAAATCAAGTCCTCAACAAATATCACCATGAATTTCATTTGGAAGAAATGAACCGCTTTAGAAGGAAGTATCAAGCAATTTCCTTTCTTAAAACTCATCAATTCTTTCAAGGTCTGCAAGTTTCTACTAGGCCACTCATTCACAAAAACAACAGATTGGTGCATCAAATTCTAGATATAAATGTTACTCTTCATTCTCAAGGATTAGCAATAGGTCAAATGCAAGTGTTTTCACAAGAGATTCAAGATGAAAATCCAGTCTATTGTCCTCATAGGGGTGGTGTTAAAGTAAGTTCCTTTTAATAGACTCTTCAATAGAGCTTTCTTATAATCATAGATATAAAGCTTGGGTATTGGCATGGGTTTTTGCAAATGATCATCATGATCAGGGTATATATGGCAAATTCAGTACTGTATTTTGTATAAGGGATATGTTAAAAGAACAAAGGACTTTGTAATTGGGTAGATTGTAGGTAGTATTAGATATATTAAGTTTGTTTTGTAATTTCTGTGCTACAACTGGAGGTTTTCTTTTTGGTTCTTTCTTGTTGGTATGTTCTTCAGAACTAGATTTTGTACTATATTTTTTATATAAATATAATATATATAGTGGCTTGCCACTTTCGCCTAAAAAATAAAATAAAATGATAGCCCTAACATAAAATTAAAAGAAAAACCATAAGAAAACCCATAACATTTATTTGTATACTTTTTTCTTGTTTTCTCTTGTAATAAGCAGCTAGAAAGTGGTGGCCATGGAGGCCAATGAGAGCAAGTGTGAGAAGTTTACACTAATAGTTGAAGAAGAGAGTGACAGTTTCAATAAATATAAGGGGAAGACATTTTAAGGAAGGGGACAATACCCCACAAATGGCTAGGCCCCATACAAGAGGGGTCACACCACTCATAAAGGGTTGTCCCCTCTATGAAATGGTTGCTCTTTTCATAGGGTGTCATAAGACCCTAATATATCTTATTTATGTATTAAATATATATTTCTACTTTTTGAGAAGGTTTAAGAAACTTTCAAGAAAATGCCCCTAGGAGGTGTAAGACAATACCTACAATCTTTTAAAGCATACTCTAAACCTATACAAAAATGGGAGCTTTAGAAATAAGGCATGGACATCCATCAATACATAAAAATATAGGAGGTTTTTTAAATATTTAGTTTCAATTGCCTTGGTAGTCATGTAAAATATGAAAGTAGAGCAAGACACACAAACTATTAAAAAAATGCCTCAAATAAATGTGGTTTCATGGATTTCTATAGTTGTAGGATATTCATAAAATGGATTTTTTTTATTATTATTATTATCTAATATATATGTTGCATATCAATCTATTTTATATATTATCCTATACCTCTTTTGTGTAGGGTAATTTAAGAATAAGAAAAAATGAAATAATTCCATTATATATTCCTTGAACAACATGCACATACACAAAGGTGTATTATTTAGCTCTTTTTAGTTGCATTAAGAATATACATGCATAAGGGTTCTGATTTTAATGAGTTTATATTTATAAGATTTCAAAGATATATTCAATCTCATCATATACACTTCAATATGAATGGGAAATTTATTTTTTTATTTTTTTACAAATAGGTTATATACCATTTGAAGCACAATTAAAATTTGTATTTCTTTATTTCCCCTTGTAATACACAGAAAAGAACATTTACATTTCTCAATAAGAGGCATGTCATATATATAATTTCTTACATTTTCATAAATGTATTAATACACTTTTAAATTTGTATATGTTGTGACATTGAAAATATTTGCCTCACATTATGAAACTTCACAGAAAGGAAATAATCTTCAATATCTTCAATGTAGCAAATGGAAAATGTTCAACCAACTTCAAGATCATCACTCCAAAAACCCCATATTGAAAACTCATGCTAATAGGGAGAGAGTGTTTTCCACCTAATCAATATGATATTATCAATCCATATATGGATCTTTCCATCTCTCAAGCTAGTAGAATCAACTAGGACCTAGGAAAGCACTTACACACATTACAAGTCACATGACTAAGCTATTAAAAATTGGAAATCACGTCTATAGATAAAATATAAAAAATACTAGAAAATGAAAACTAACATAAGAAAATAAGATATCTACCTCACTTCTACATAAGATGAGAAAATTAATTGCTCAAACACAAAAAGTAATTAAATAAATATTATACGTAGCTTACAAAGTTAGCACAAGATTTACTGAAAGTCAAAATTTTATGATAATATTCTTCCTAATATTTTAAAAGACAACATGCTAACTTAAATATTTTTAAAGGTGTTTACCTCTTAAATTAAGCAAGGAGGGAGCTGAAGACTATTATTCCACATATATCCTTTTTTCTACTCTTCAAACAACAACTATGTTAAAATCTAATCAAGAGAATCAAATAATTCTTCCCACAAATTTTGCTTACTCTCTCCATATGAAAAAAAAAAGGCCAACTCCCAAAAAATATAAAATGAAATTGAATCCCCATAAAGACCGAAGGAGAGGTTTATATGGGATTGAATTTTCACTCTTCTCCATCGAATGGGATGGAGACACATGTAACCTCTCTCCAATACACAAACCTCTCTTAAATCATATGAAATTGGGCATGACCAGTTATGTGAGCCTAAATAGACTTTGTTCCAAAAACCTTGAGGTTAATTTCCCTATTCAAACCTCTTGGAATGCCATGGATTGAATTTATGTATCTCCACCCAAGCACCCATGCATTCATATCATTTTCACTTTTAAGAGAATCTAAAGTACACTAAAAAAGCACAAAATATATCCAACACCATTTCCCCAGGACTATACTCAGGTAATTAGTTAGTGTCTTGAAAATACAAAATTTTAGTTTTTATACCTTTAAAAATTGCCTAAAATCCCTTATGCTATTTTTCACTATAACATACACTTTTTAACTCATTAGAATACACATAAACACTAAACATTGAAATAAACTCAAAAATAAATAGTTTAATAAGATAATGTGGTTCCCATTTAGGGTTCTTTTCTCAAACCAAGTTAGAACATTTGGCTCTGTTGGTTAGGTTTTTATTTTTCGTAGTGGGTTAATTTATTTTCCCTTAGTCCTAGGTTTTTTCTACACTTTATTAAGCTTGCTCAGGATAATAAAGTGAGTTTATTACTAGGAGATAAGTGTGTGGTGTTCCCTTCCTTAAAAGGTGGAACCACTTTTCACTTTTAGTGGCATCCTCCACTTTTCATGGTCCATCTCCACTTTTTGTGGTTGATTCTTATTAGTTGGATATGCCACCTACCTGCTCTCGTAAGTTATATATAAACTCACTACCTAGCTTGTATTTGCATACTCTTGCATCTTCATGCATTGATCTTTCATGCATCTTTGTAGTGTATCTTTTCAGCTTGGAATCTCTTAATGCAATATTTTCACATCGATATTGCATAATCTCTCGAAGTCCTGATTTGCATTCTTATGTTTTTCCAGTTTATGCAACTTTGATTTTCTCTTAAAAAGTTCCTTGGCTTATTCAATCTATTTCAAATTTATAAGATGGTATTAGAGCTTTTGTTTTGAGAAATCTTAGTTCACAGATTCTTGATTAAGAGATTGAGTTTTCTAGTAAAGATCGTGTAAATTTTTGTATGCTCTTGTCTTGCGTTTTGAACAATTTGGAGAATCAGAAAGGGTTTGCAAAGATCTAATAACCTCTTCATATTGCATATGCATTTTTTGTGAGATCTAGGTGATTACAACATTTTTGGTTATACTAGCAACATTTTTTACTATTCCAACGTGTCCAAAAGGCTTGAGAAAGTCAAGATTGACATTTCTTTCATCCAAATTGGAGATCATTTGACATAGTTGCAAATGGGGTTTTGAAGCTCAGATTTGGTGAATTTTTTTTTTATTGAAGCATTTTTGTCCCAAACGGACCTTTCCATTGCATTCAAAAGGCCCAAAAACCCCTATTTTCATATAAAATTTGTATATTTTAGACAAATTTTTATTCAAATGGAAAAAATTTCTTTTGTTGGGAGGGTCGTCACTACGACTAAATTTAGCCATTTAAAAAAAAATTCATAACTTTTCGCCACGGTGTCAATTTTTTGCAAACAAGATATCATCAGAAAGTTGGAGATGAAAAATTTCCATCCATAAAGGTACTGAAAATAATTTTTTCCACTTTCTACCAAATATTGTAGGTTGAAGTTGTTTGGTGCAAATTTCTTCAAAAGGCCATAACTTTCACCTCAGTGGTCCGTTTTTCAAAAAAAAAGGTATTGGAAAGGTATTGGAGAGCACTACATAGCCATAAGGCTAATTTTTCCAAATTTTGTCTTTGGTTCATTTTGTATTAGAATTTTTAATTTTTTATATTTTGAGCCTATTGAGCATTGTATCTTGGAAAAGTCTTTGTAAATGCACTGAATTATAAAGAGCCAACCTTATAATATTTGGGGGTGATCATTGATACTAGTGAAAATGGTGGGAGTGTATTTATGTTCTGTTTTGGTGTTCTTTCGTAATCATTTGAGGATTGTATCATAGGTTTTTCTACTCATCCTTCTATGATAATTTTGGATACGACTAATTATGAGTCTTGGAAAAAAGGCATTCTAACCCATCTCAGATGGCTAAAACTTTTCCCTTACCTTTATGGGCTCATGCCTAAACCAGAAACACCTGGAAGGAAATCAGTATGGGGTAATAAAATTGATCATGTATTAGGATTAATTGGTTTTTATGTTGATTATGACACTACGTTGGCTATAGTGGACATTGAATGTCTCCACACATTTTGGACCAAGATTTGGGAGATGTTTGGAGACCCTCATGTTTCTCCATTCCCAAATGATCCTATTACAGATTGCCTCATTCCACTTGATAATGTAAATAATATACCCTTTGATGATGATACTCTAGAGGAGCTTAAGTATTATGCACGTCTTTGGTGCAGGGCACCTAGGCCTTCATGTAAACAAGGGTCAAGTGATAGCATTTTGTGTTGTCTAAGTCATTTTGTTTGTAATAAGGTATTTAAGGCCATGTTTTGTGTCTTTATGTGTTGGTTGGGTCATTTGGGGTTAGTTGGTTAGAAGCTGTTAATTATGCAAAATGTTGCAAAAAGTTTCATAAGCAACTTTTGCATTTTTGGTTGTTGGGGAAGGTGAACCATTGGGGATTTGAAATACAGTTGGGAACGGTTTGGTTTTGTTTTTTAATTGCTTAAATAATCCTTGTGGAGGTTGAGGCAAGTTCTGGTGGTTGTATTTTGAAGATTGAGTAATAGAAACTCTATTTTTTGTGTTTTGGAAGCTTAATTTGCTGCTACACAGACCTGTACAGCTTCATATAGCCTGAGAGTAAAAAAAAATTGATTGGAATTGAAGGTGCTTTGAATCCTTGTTCTTTTTCACTTGTTTTCATTTGATTTCATCATGCTTCAAGTAAATTAGAGCCAATTTATTGAAAGTGGTTTAAAACCCTCACTAGGGTGTGTATTGACTGTAAATAATAAATTCCTCTCCATTCCACCAATGAATAGACCTCTAACTCAATGGAATGGATGTAGATAGGGTATATTTAATGTTCAAAATGTTGTAGGAGTAGGGGATGGTGTTATGTGCAAATTTGGTGATGCCCTAGTCCATTTAACCTCATGTATTTGGCATAGAAGTGCATAGAAGTCAGGGTTTGAAGTAGAACTCTTAAACAATGGTTGGAATTGCTTGGAATGGTGTTCGTAGATGTCATAAGACATGTATAATCTATTGACATGAGGTTTGGAAGCTGAGGGGTTGAATACATTGTGGTGACCTAATAGGAGAAGCCTAATTAGGCCTAATTCAAAGCGTAGCAACAAACATTTGGCCTCTATGTTCCAAAACACCCCCACCTGCAATTGAGATATATTGTCAAATGGCTTAATGGGTATCTATAACTACAATTATATTTTTGGTATGAGGTCTTTCAAGAATATTGGATTGGAAAAAACCATTTATGGAGTACTACTAGGAGTTAGCATACCCAGGTAAAGAAACCCACCACCAAGTGTTTGCAAACTTGAAAGATTAGTTGATTTGGGACAAGTTGGACCTAACCACCCCTGCTTTGCATCAATATTGAAGATTTAGATGACACATAGACTTCTCTTGCTTCTCATCTTCATGTTGAGATTACATCAAAATCACCTATTGTAGCTCCAGATTCCAGAGATGCTTCTTCGAGATTCTTCAATGATTCATTGTAGCAGGAGCTTTTATGTCTTTTGGATTTAGTTTATTGGGAACAATTTTTACCAGACATCTCTTATTTTTTTGTAGATTCCTTCATTTTTTTATCTAGATGACACTATTGAGGACTTTTGTCTTCTCTTTGAGGACCATGCTTTTGTCTTTCCATTTGTTGTTGCTTCTTTGAAAACTTCCAATGAATTCTTGCAACATGATATCTATAGTCTTCCTGATTCAACTTGGGATGATCTCTTGACATGTATTTCAAACTTGTTTATGGAGACACATATTACAAATTTGGGAGACACTATTAAGTGTATTCATCTTCTCTTTGATAAAGATGATTATTCTTCAGTTGTTGTGAGGGAACACTTTGACCCTTTTGTTCATTCTCTACATGATCATTCCTTATAGTTTGACATGAGTATGGATACTTTGGATCATCATTTGGAGAAGACATTTTTAGAGGAGATACTTGAGTCTTTAGCTTATGCTATACATTAGTCTCTAGGAGGTTCTAATTTGTCATCTTCAGTAGTGTGGCCTAAAATGCCTGATTTTATTGTGATGAATTTCAACATCAACATGGGGATACTTGAGCCAACTTCAGAGAATTCATACATATTGCACTTTCTTCCTACATATTCTTTTTAGGACTTGGGAGATAGCTTGCATAACCTTTGGTTGTATTTCTTCCTAAGGGGAGGAATTTTGTTCAATAATCATGGACTATCTTCTCCATCTATTTTCGAGCATCTACCATTGGATACCTTGGGGGGGCTACTTAGTCCTTTTCTTCTCTCTCTATTCTAGGGGGTGTTCTCTCTCTATTTGTAGGGGAAGGGCTTCTTCCTCCTTAGGGGCAATTTGATATGTACATGGGTACCTAACATGGCCTCATTTGTCGAGACCCATCATCTTTTACATCCTCCTAAGTTGTGCTTAAGGGGGGGTGTTGGAGTAGGCTTTTATTTTCCTAGTGGGTTAATTTATTTTCCCATAGTTCTAGGCTTTTCCTACACTTAATTAAGCTTGATTAGGATAATAAAGTGAGTTTGATATTAGGAGATAAGTGTGTGGTGTCCCCTTTCTTAAAAGGTGGAACCACTTTCCACTTTTGGTGGTCCATCTCCACTTTTTGTGGTTGATTCCTATTGGTTGGATTTTCCACCTACCTCCTCTCCTAATTTCTATATAAAATCACTACCTAGCTTGTATTTGCATACTTTTGCGTCTTCATGCATCTTTGTAGTGTATCTTTTCAACTTGGAATCTCTTCATGCAATATTGCCACATCAACATTAAATAATCTCTCGGATTCTTGGTTTGCATTCTTATATTTTTCTAGTTTATGTAACTTTGATTTTCTCTTAAAAAGTTCTTTGGGTTATTCAATCTATTTCAGATTTCTAACAGGCTCATCTTGATACATGTTCAAAATCCTATTGCTTCACAATGAGAAGTGAGATGAAAGTTAGTATTATTGATGATTATTTTATTCTCCCATTGGTGATTGTATACATCTTTACACTCATTACAAACACCAATAATTCCATAATATATGTTTGAAACATTATAATTGAAATTACACTATTCAACTATAGTAATTAAAGTAAATAATTTACATAATAGCTTTGAATATTATGATAGTTAGCATCAAAATTATATTTCAATCACAATTAGTTTATATTAATTATATTCCTTTTAAATTGTATTATGAATTTTATAAATTTTCACAAACTCTACTATTCATGATGGAACATAATTATAATAATTATTTTGAATCACCATGTCATATAGTATTTTCAATCTATTTACCTTAAAAATTATAATGTTAAACACAAAGACAACTTGGAGAGATATTGTGTAGGATTTTCATTTGGTTGTAGATGGTTTGTAGAAAGGTGGATCATCTTCCAAGATTGATAAGATTTCTCTACCATGTGGCTCATCCCATATTTTTGAAGGTGGGTTAGCTAGGAAGAAACTTATTTTGGACATAAATATTTGAATTCAAAATCTTGCGTAGATATTATGAAATCTCTCTAATTTCACTCTTCTTTTGATAATGGTGGGTTTAGTGTCAGCTTATCTTCTAATGGTTTATCACTAAGTATTTATGATGAAGTTATTGACAAGTCACTAATTAGGTTGGATTATGTCCTAGTTAGATTTTTTTTTTCATTGTCATAATATTGATTTGGTTAGGAAAGGGGTTGCCTTTAGGTAGAAGGTAAGGGGTAATTTGAAGATGGGTGCTCTCCCTTGTGAGCCTATGGATGTTATTGAATATGAAAGTAGAAATATCAGTAAAACCCAATTCAATAACAAATTGCATCAATGTGAGTGTGTGCACAAAACATAAAGGAAATTAAATAAAACTAACATTACCTCTATAAAAACGTGCCTAACCTTTCTCCATTATACATGATGATAATGTTGTAAATAACAATATGTAGATTTCTCTTAGATTAGCATAATCTTGATAGTAAAATGAATGCAAAGATGGATTGATTTCTTAAAATTTATGGAGAGATCAAGATTCATGAAGAGATTTCAATATTCAGCTCCTCAAAATACTACTTGAAGAATCAGCTGACAAAACATAACCGCAACACTTATGCTACCTCCAACTCACTGCCTTCAACACTTTTACATTACTTTACCTTTGGCTCACTACCTCTGGTACTCACACTCACACTTCTACCTTTGGCTCACTGCCTCTAACACTCACACAATTTGGTTGGTGTATAGGCGTAAATTTGCACCCCTTACGCAAATTCCCCTTTTACACTTCCTCACCTTAGAAAACCAATTCAAATAAAATGGTGGGAGATTTATGATTTCTATTCTAATTATTAAATGTTGTTTGATGTTTAATTTTGAGCATTAAATTTCATAATTTCATAATTAAAAATTATTCCATTGTAATCACATCGCAACATTCTTATAAGCAGAGAATTTATAAAAATGCAATTCTGCTATTATATTAATATAAAATAGTTCAGACCTTTGACCTTTTATTTTTTTTAAAAATTCTTATTAACAGATTATAAGACATTCAAAAATGTCTATCCTATAAATTACACTTCTACTAAAACAAGTATCCTATTATAAGCAAGTATGCACGAGAAAACTAAAACATCACATCATGTTTTTGATAATATAAGCAGCATTTACAAGGTGTTTTACCCTTTACACAAAAATCCCACAGGGCCAAAAAATAACCAAGTTCATCAAAACATCATAAAAACTATACTAAAAACAACGAAAATAGGGCACATACACTGTGCATTGATAGCGGAAACCCAACACAACACAGACCTGACCACTAACTGTCCACACTTTCCCATTTCTAGTTGGGACCTTCACTCGCAGTATTATTGTCTGCTTCCTCCTTGATGACATCTGAAAGTGTGACGGTCGATCTGTGATTCATTTTAATAGTGGACCGAACCAAACTATTGAATTTTCATTCAAGTTTAATAACTCGCTTCTGCAACATACTGAAGTCCTCGTCCTCGCCTTTCTTGCTTTGGGTCACCTCTTCCTCACTAGCCCTGGGATCTGAGGAGTGGGTGGAATCATCCTTAATCATCATGTTTAAGAGAATTTCTTCTTCTATTTTCAATATACTTGTAAAAAAATTATTGGACTTTAAGCATCCTATAATTCATACCAAGAGGACCCAACTACGATAATAATAATGAAGTGGAATGTGTTAGGATTCATGTTTTATTTTATGATTCAGGTCACTTAGGGGTTAGTATATGTATATGGCATTATCCCTACTCAATCCTCTCATTGAAATTCAAAAGAAACCAAAGTTCTTTTTGTTATCTCTTATTACACAAACAAAAGTGGGAGAATATATTACTACTTGTGTAGTATTTGGCAATATGCAGTAAAATTGTCTCCTAAAATATCATTCACCCAGATAGAATATTAGAGTATCCACCCTCCCTATTTGGAGAAGATATTCCTTTAGGTACTGCGTGTATGAAAATATACCTGTTATAAAGGATTCAAAACACATTCAATAAAACATTATATCAAAGAAACCGAAAGAAAAATAAACAAACTCTTTATGGCAGCTTCTTCGAAGTCATTTTATTGCTCTTTATCTCCAGCATTTTGTTGATTCAAGTTGCTCTCAGATTTTATGTGCCAAACTCAACGAAATGGACTACTAGAGAATGAGATCTAAATTAAAATGCGTACAATACTAATATGCAAGATTATTGCTAAGATATGATTATTGATGAAATGCTAAATATGCAAATGTGTAAGTGTAATTACATGTGTATGTGTGTGTTCATAACCAATGCTTGGATTTGCACATGTATTTAAAGAGTTTTTGAAATAACCTGATTGGCTGTTTGTGATCAACGGTTCAGATTGAGCTTGTCAGGATGAACGGTGAGAGATTTTTGAAAGGTGATAGAGAAATAGAAGGTTTCCTCTTCTTCAATTTTTCTCATTCATAACTAAAGGAAGGTTGCCATTTGAAGAATGAGTTGAGAATTAATTTCATAATTAAATAAATTTATTTATTTAATTATATGTGAAGATGAAATTAGAAGTTTCGCATAATTAAATAAGTAATATTTAATTATGTGTGAGATGAATTTAGAAGGTAATTAAATATTTAAAATATTTAATTATGTGTGGAGTGAGAAAAGGTATTAAATTAAATATTTGTAATATTTAATTTAACTATGAGATGAAGAGGGTGTTTGGAGGAATATTCCATTATTTGAATTCAAATATTCAAATTTAGAATAACATGATAATTAATATAAATAAATTATAAAATTTATTTAATTTAATGAAGAGGAATATGGAAGATGGTAATAATTAAATAAAGTTATTTATTTAATTAAGGTAGAAGAATTATAAAAGTGAACAATATAAATAAATGATTAAATTTATTTATATGTAGATGACTTTAGAAGATTAATTAAATAATTTATATTTAATTAATTAACAAGCTTGATGACCATTTTTAGACGTATACATTTTTCCCCTCTTTGAAGTGATGTGTGAAACACATTGCTTCAAAGAAAATAAATTTTTTGCCCTTGATATGTTTTTGATGCTGATGCTGATGATGCCCCCTCGGGAGGTAAATCATGGATGATGACAAAACTGGATTGGATGATGATATTCTGCTGGTGATTCAGTGATTTAGCTCTTGATAATTGGTGTAAAAGATGCCCCTGGTGAAAAATAAAATAAATGTCATAAAAAACCCACCTTAATTGACCCATATAAGGTAAAAGGGGTAAACGTGGAAGTCATTTTCACCTTTTTACTACAATGATTTTGATGCTCTGACAGTGACATAGCGAGATGCTGATTCCATTTCACACACATAGATTCGAGCGAGCCCGTTGATTTCAGAGACCAGCTGTGTATGGACCATCGGTGAGTCGATTCAACCCTTTATGATTCGAAATTGTTTGAATTTGATCAATTTTTTTAAGTTTTTCACACAGATTTAGGGTAAAAGATAACGTTTTAGCGCATCCGCGGGTCTGTTTTAGAGCATTCAAAATTTTTTGCAGTGCATTTAGGATGTTCTTTAGCGCATATAGGTGTAGGGTAAAACTAGGTGTTCTAGTGCATACGAAGTGTAGATTAGCACTTATAGGGTTGAAGTTTGGCTAGAAAACTTTAGCGCATCCAAGGCACAGAGTCGCGCATTTAGAGATTGGTCGTAGCAAAGGTGTATTAGCGCATTTAGGGTATTAAGTAGCCCATCCGCTGTGTATCGTAGCACATCTAGGGTTTCAGCGCTTATAGGAAAAAAATTAGCGCTTTTAGGGTACAAAGGCACGCTTTCAGAGTTATAACGCTTTCGAGGTAAACTGTAGCGCTTATGAGTTTCAGCGCATCGGACGCGCAGTTTAGCGCATCGAAGGTGCAGTTTAGCGCATCGGGGAAAATTTTGGCAAAATGCCATTGTGATGAAAAATGATGGTCTACATTGCTTCCTTAGTCTATAGATAGAGAAAGTAGTTTGCCATCATGCTGATATGGATAGAAATGATAGAAAATCTGATGATTAACTAATAACTTTGCTTCCCCAAATAGAAAACAAAGAGTAGATAGCTGATAACTTTGTTTCCCCAAAAATGACAAACAAAGAGTAGATTGATTGATTAATTGACTAATTGACTGATTAACTGATAACTTTGCTTCCCGGAATAGAAAACAAAGAGTAAATGTCTGATAAATTTGATTTCTACGATAGAAACCAAATAGTAGATGATGGTTTTCAAACATATTTGAATTCATGATTGAAGTAAAAATAAGAAAATGATTTGATCATTGATAAATTTGCTTTCCTGAAAAAGAAAAAAAATAGTAATATGATGATAGAGTAGATTGATTTTGATATGTAGATAGATAGATGTAGTAGTGATTGCATGATCTGATTGATTGTATGATATGGGTCACTGATATGATGCGTTGATATGATTCTCTGATTAATTTGATATGGTTCACTGATATAGTTCACTTGATAGATAGAGCACATGATATGAGTCATTGGTATGAGTCTGATTAATTGTCCTTGTGATGACCAAAAAAAATAGGAGGTTTTGGACAACCTCTAGATTATAGAGCGTTTCCTAATATGTTGGGATCAGGTAGGAGAGTTGACTCTAGCAGAGGTACAATGGATAGGTGCCTATGGATTGGGATCCTTGTTGACTATCCCGTGAGGGATTCGAGCCAACAGGGGACTGTTGATTGCATTGGCAGAGAGGTGGCATTTCGATCATAACACCTTTCATTTGCCGACTGGTGAGATGACCGTGACACTTGAGGATGTGTACAGGATTCTAGGGATTCCTGTGGTAGGTGCCCTTGTGGTTTATGACCACAAGGAGATAGGAGGGACTGAGGCACTGAGGAGGGTCTGCGGTGATATGTCTATAGCAGGATATTGGGTGCCATGGGTGGATTTCAATAGATATCTAGCCTTAGTTGTTGTGTTGGGTGCTTATTAGAGGCTTCCTTGGACCAAACCATTGGTCGAAGGGATTTTCAGTTGGTTGGGGGAGGATGCTGGAGTGCATGGTGACTCAGCCGCAGAGGTACGCCTGGGGGAGCTGCATTTTGGCTCATTTGTATCATAATCTACATCAAGTGGTCTACCGAGGATCAACGAGTTTGGCCAGTGGTGTGACTCTGCTCCAGATTTGGGCATGGGAGCATATTGCGGTTATGAGGCCAGAGTGTGCTAGAGCTAGGCCACCAGGCAGGCCGTATGTAGAGGCATATTTAGGTGCACTTGTCCAGCCCAAGCTGGGCAAGTTGGAGTACTGGCGGCGTGTGCTAGATGATGTGGATGTCGTTACATGGAGGTCATATACAGATTGCGAGCCCTGGGACATAGATCATTTGGAGATTTCGTTTGTCTATATACCCTGATACCTAATAGGACGGACCCTGTATATTATTGAGAGATTTTTGGCTTTGCGGGTTCAGAGACAGTACAGATTCACGCAGGGGATGCCATAGGGTGTTGCTCACTATGGGCGGCGCAAGGATGATCCTGGATGGGGACGTTGTATTACCTACCAGGTGGCATATATAGAGTATTCAAGCTTATAGCCTGAGGTATGGGCATACAGGCCAGAGGTGACAGATGCAGGGATGTTAGATGGGTACTTAGTGTACTTCCACACACATCGATTCCTATGATTTACATGCCCCAATGAGCTAGGGCCCATTGTAGTAGTACAACAGTCAGGGGAGGAGAGACAAGAGGGTGTGGCCGACGAAGAGTAGGCGGTGGGTGGAGGAGAGGAGGGGGAGGAGAGTGGAGATGAGGAGGAGGGTGACAGAGATGAGGAGGTTGGTGGCAGGGAGGATGACAACTCAGATGATGGGGATGATGGGGGAGATGATGGAGGGGAGGTAGAGAGGGCAGTGAGGCAAAGGTTTGATAGTCTAGCCAGTGCTCAGATTGTACGGTGACCTAGATCTAGTGGCAGACCATAAACTATTATCAAGGTTTCCTCCTCCTCGCAGCAGACAAAGATAGCCACTCTACAGGCCCAGGTGCAGACTGTTCAGGGTCAGCTAGGTCAGACGCAGAGTGTGATAGCTTAGTTACAGTCACAGCTGACACAGGCACAAGCTCAGGCTTAGGCTTAGGCTCTAGCACCGACACGGGTATCTCAGCCTGCCCCAAACCCATAGATAGCCCAACTGATCACTGAGAGGGATGCATTGAGACTGAGGGAAATGGAGGCCGAGGGCGTCACTCAGAGGCTCATGGGCACTGTAGAGAGTGCATCCTTGCAAGATGCTATTGCAGAGGGCATGGAGATGGTGAGGGAGGTGGAGTACTACCGTGTCAGATATGAGGAGTTGTGTCCTCCTGAGTGCAGGGAGCCATTCCCACGGTCTCGAAGTAGGACCAGGAGCAAATCGCAGATAGCCACACAGAGCCTGGGGGTTACTGGGCCTCAGCGGGATCCAGACACAGGTACTAGTGGCAGGCCACCTCCTTTTGGACCAGCTCCATCAGGGGCATCGACCAGCTAATTTTATGATGTTGTGATGTAGCTATATTTCACACATGTATATCATTTTTGGAGCATGTATATTTGATTTTTGATCATATCCCATGTATCTCTCTTTGGACTTTTCAATTTCCTTGGACATTGGACTTTTGTATTATTTGATGATGAGCAATGATATGCAGCGGCAATGATTTTGGATGATGTGATGTGCATGTATGAGATGATGATGTAATATGCATTTATTTCTATATGTTATGGTATTTTGATATGCATTGGAATGATTTGATGACTAACATGATATGCAGGATGATTTGATATGATGTTTTTATGATGATGAAAAATGATTGATGATGCGTACTAATGATGTCATGCAGGTGGATGACCTATGAGGTGATTATGAAAATATGCCATGGGATATTTGATATGTTTTATGAAAAATGTTGTTTGGAAAATGATATGAAAATGCATGTATGGAATGTTTGTTTTTGGATTTTCAAATGCAAGTAAATAATGATACTATGATGGAAGATGAATATTGTGTTTATGATATGCATCATAAATTTGTAATATGAATTGATATGGAAAATGATAGGATGATTAACGATATGATATGAATGTAATGTGACAACTGATATGAAATGAAATGATTAATAATAATGTGATGTATGATAAGATGATAGATGATACGTGATGAAATGTAATGCTTTGTAATGATGATTAAGTGAAATGATAAAATGAAATGCAATGATAATGACATGTATGAGAATGATAAGTGATATGAAATGAAATGTATGATAATGAAAATGATGAATGATAAGTGAAATGAAAATATATGTACGATAATGAAAATGATAAGTAATAATGAAATGAACAATAATGAAAATGATAAATGAAATGATAAGTGATAATGAAATGAATGATAATGAAAATGATAAATGAAATGATAAGTGATAATGAAATGAACGATGATAAATGAAATGATAAGTGATAATGATATGAAATGAAAAATGAAATGATAAGTAATAATGAAATGAACAGAATGAATGATAAATGAAATGATAATGATAATGATATGAAATGAATGATAAGTGATAATGAAATGATAAGTAATAGGTGAAATGAAATAAATTGATAAAAGGGATACAAATGTGTAAAAGGAAAATGAAATAAATATGAAAATGATAAAATGTTAATGATTATGATAGATGATCCAAATGATATGCAAATGAATGATAAATGATAAATGATAGGACCTAGATGAAATGATAATGATGAATGAAATGATAATGAAGATGAAAGGTGATGGTGAAACAAATGTTTGAATGTCCTCCACAAATAGTCCAAAGAGACATGGTAGTTGTTGATGTTCTTGTTAGCCTTTCAAAGAAAACTCTGATGCAAATCCAGTATGCAGATATGTATAATGATCTAAAATGAAATGCAATTAAATGAAACGAACCATTTGTTGAGCTTTTTGCTATCTTTCTTGAATCATCATAGAGCATGTTAAAATGTTGGAAGTATGTACAAGCATCAGAGGGTAAATTAGCACCAATGATGACCTGAGTACCACTTTCATGATTTTTGATATAGCAAGTGAATACAAGCATCGAGGTATAATTGAACCGAGATGACCTGAGTATTTCTTGCATGAATAGACAAAAACTAACTACTTTCTGATGCAAATTTGGGACTGTCATCAATGATAAACTTTGGAAATCATGTCTCGCGACATATTTGCAACAGAGGGATGGTTAACCTCAAAACAACAGACAAAGAAAAATTATTCTCTTTCCTCGCCAATTCTAGTTTAGTACATCGAGTGTGCTCCAGAGAAATGATATCGAAAATTAAACAAGCATTGTTCAAAATATAATACTGCTATTCCAAACATTATTCAGATTTTAGATCATCTAGATATGAGTCATGACATGGTACTTAGCTAAAAATTGTTGTGCTTTGGATCAATGATTGGATAGTTGTTCAAATGATTTGATTGTTTGTTCGTATGATTGGATTTTATGTCATTGTCTAGCTGTTTTGGTAAAACCTGAAAGTTGGTTGCCCCCAGTATGTTAACATTTGCCCTCAGTATTGACACAACTTGCTGAAATGAATATGTACAATAATCAAGCCATGGTAAGGCATTATCGTTCTAGGCAAATGATGATAGCATGATACTGGTATGGCCCTAATATGATGAAAAAGATGCATGAAATGAAGGCTGAGAAGCCAAGTGCAGAACATGAACTAATAGATGGAGAGCTACAAATAGCGTCTGTTTGTCAGATTTTCACTATTTGTTTTAATTGCATTTTTCTTGTCAATAGACTGCCTGTGCCAGGTTTTCACCCTATGACTTTTTTTTTTTTTGGCGCTACTGAGATGCCTATTTGCCAGGTTTTCACCAGAGTAACCATTTTTTTCAGGACCTTTTCTGCTATTTTTGGATTTTTTCAGGGCTTTTTCTGATGTTTTTTTTTTGGATTTCTTCAGACTTTTTTTTTTGGATTTACTTTTTTTTTTTGGAATTCTTTGGACTTTTTTTGATTTTTGGATTTCTTGGACTTTTTTGATTTTTTTTAGATTTCTTTAGGACTTTTTTTGATGTTTTTTTGGATTTCTTCAAGACTTTTTTTGTTGTTTTTGGATTTCTTTAGGACTTTTTCTGATTTTTGATAACCGCTTCAGACATAATACTTTTTCAGGTGCATGTTGTTGATGGGTTCGTCAAATAGGTCCCCTTCTGGCGTCGATAGCTTGTAGGCTTCTGAACCGTAGACGACGATAACCACATAAGGACCTAGCCAATTTGGTTCAAACTTTCCTTTCTTTTCTCTATCTTGCTGATTTAGTGGATTTTCTTTCAAAACTAGATCACTGACTTGAAAGGTACGTGGCTTTACTTTGTGATTATAGCTGCAAGACATCATCTGTTGGTATGCTTTCAAATGGTCAGTTGCTCTTTGTCTCTTTTCATCTAGGAGTTCTAGCTCTTATAGTCGGGAAACTCTGTATTCATCATCTGTTGTGAGACCCTTTAGTGATACTTTGAGTGATGGGATTTCAACTTCTAGAGGTAGGATGGCTTCTGCTCCATAGACAAGGGCAAATGGTGTTGCTCCTATTGGCGTGCAGATACTAGTTCTGTAGGCCCATAAGGCGGGATTGAGTTGAACATGCCAATCTTTCCCTGCATCATTCACAGTCTTCTTCAAAATTTTCAATATTGTTTTATTTGAGGCCTCTGCTTGGCTGTTCCCTTGTGGATAGTAAGGTGTTGAATATCTACATTGAATATGAAATCTCTCACAAAGTTCATCAACATCCTGATTCTTGAAAGGTCGTTCATTATTTGTGATAATGGAGTTGGGAATGCCATACCGACAAATGAAATAGTTGAGTATAAAAGATGAGATATGTTTGCTAGTGACTTTAGTGAGAGGTACTGCCTCAATCCACTTGGTAAAATACTCTATGGTTGTGATGATGAATTTATGTCCGTTCAATGATGAAGGATGAATCTTACCCACTAGATCTAACCCCCATTAAGAGAATGGCCAGGTTGGCGTAAATGGTTGAAGTTCCTATGCAGGAGCATGAATGAGATTCCCATGAATCTGGAATTTTGAGCATGTTTTCACAAAAGTGAATGATTCCCTTTCCATTGTAGGCCAGTAGTAACCCATTCTAATTAATTTCTTGGATAAGGTCAGTCCACTTGAATGAGTACCACAAATGCCACCATGAATATCTTGTAAAGATTTTTCAGATTCATCACGTTCAAGACATCGAAGTAGAGTACCATCAAGACCAAGGCGATAACGGGTGTCAGCGATAAGAGTGTAGCGAGAGGATTAGCGGATAAAATTTTGTTTTTGGTTACGGGATAAATCAGGTGGTAAGATATCATCTTTTAGGTAGGCATAAATATTGTCGTACCAAGGTGAATCGGATCCCACCAAGTGGAAAATGATTTGGCTTTCAGGGGTGTCATAAGCAGGCGTAAATGATTGTTCCACCATAAATTCATAGCGAGCTTGATCTTTTGGGAGTTGTAACAATGATGCGATCATAGCCATGGCATTGACTGCTTTGTTATCAAGCCTTGGAATTTGTGTGAATTTGATGTCCACAAAGTACTTCTTGAAGTCGTCAACCATCTTTTTATATGGCAACAGTTTGTCATCTTTGGTCTGATAATCGTCATTGATCTGATTAATGACTAACTATGAGTCTCCATACACTTGTAGTTCTGTAATCCTCCATTCCAGTGCTATTTTAAGTCCAGTGATTAATGCTTCATATTCGGCTATGTTGTTGGTGCATGGAAACATCAGCCTATATGATCGAGGAATAGTGTGTCCTTGAGGGGTGACAAAGAGTATGCCTGCCCCCGATCCATGTTGAGTGAAAGAACCATCAAAATATAGGGACCATGGTTGTTTAGATTCGGCAGTAAAGACATCAGCATCTGAAAATTCAATGTGCAAGGGGTGGTCTGCTTGTAGTGGTGCTTTAGCTAGTTGATCAATGATAACCTGTCCTTTGATTCCCTTGTGATCAATATAATGGATGTTAAACTCACTCAGAATCATTACCCATTTTGCTAACCTTCCTGTCAATGATGATTTGCTCAATAGATACTTGAGTGGATCAATCTTTGAAACAAGATTGATTGTATGAGTTAACATGTAATGCCTAAATTTCTGTGAAGCAAAGACTACTATTAGGCAAGCCTTCTTGATGGTAGTGTAGTTGAGTTCATTACTTGTTAGCATTCTGCTGATGTAATAAATTGCACGTTCTTTCCCTGTATGGTCTTCTTGTGCTAGCAATGCACCCAAGGATGTCTCTGTTGCGGTAATATATAAGATCAATGGTTTGTCTGGATTTGGTGGTACTAAAACTGGTGGTCATTAAGTACTGTTTGATTTGTTGAAAAGCCAATTCACATTTGTCGTCCGACTTGAAAGGAACATTCTTATGTAGTAGATGTGTGAAAGGTAGACTTTTGTCAGCCAGTTGTGCAATGAACCTTCATATAGATTGAAGTCGTCCCTGCAATGATCTCAATTGACTGATGTTCCTTGGGGGAGGCATTTCCATGATTTCCTGTACTTTGGCAGGATCTACTTCAATTCCTTTTCCTGACACAATGTACCCTAAGAGTTTTCCATATGAGACCCTGAAGACACATTTCTTGGGATTGTGGTGAACTTTGAATTTTGCCAATCTTGCAAATATTTTGGACAATATTTCCAGATGTCCTTCTCTGGTGTATGACTTTACCAATATGTCGTCTACATAATCTTCCATGAATGTATGCATCATGTCATGAAAGATTGTAGTCATGGCTCTTTGGTAAGTAGCCCCAACATTCTTTAGATCGAAAGGCATGACATTCCAACAGTAAGTTCCCCATGGACATGTGAAAGCTATTTTCTCTTGGTCTTCGGGTGTGATCTTGATTTGATTGTAACCAAAAAAACCATCCATTAATGAATACATGGCATGGCAGCTATCAAATCAACTATAGTGTCAATGTTTGGAAGTGGGAATTCATCCTTGGGACATGCTTTATTAAGATCTCTAAAATATGTGCACACTCTAACACTTTTATCTGGCTTGGATACATGAACAATGTTGGAGATCCATTCTGCGTAGTCAATTGATCTTATGAATCCCACATCAAGGAGTTTTCTCAATTCTTCCTTAACCAATGATGCAACATGGGGCGTGCATCTTTCTGAGTTTTTGTTTCATAGGCTTAACCCCTGGTTTGATAGACAAGTGATGCATGATAAGATCAGGATCAAGACCTAGCATGTCCGCATAAGACCAAGCAAAATTGACTTGATTTGCTCTTAGAAATTCCATGAACTCTGGTATTTCTTTCTCTGTCAGTGATGCAGCTAATTGTAAAATCCTTGGTTTTTCTGAAGTTTCAAGATTGACGGCATTTGTAGGCTCAATCAAGATAGGTGATCGCTCATGGTAGTGCTATGGGAGAGTGTCAAAATTCCCATCGTCTGGTACCTTAAAAAGGTTTTCACCATCCGATACGCTCTTTATTTTATCTTTTGTTTGATCTAATACTGCCATATTTTGGTTTTCACCATTAGATCTTTCTTTTTGATTTTTATTTTTGTAGCTAGGAGGCTTGACACTCTCCTAATTAAAGACTCTATGCCAAAAATTGCTAGTGGAACAATCATTTGCATCATCTGCAGAAAGGAAGTTTACGATAGATTCATCACTTGGAAACATAGGTATATCAAGAGGTTTAGATGAATCCCAATCGATGAGATCGGGATGGATCAAAGATAGCGGGTCATCGGGTTGTGTGAAATCGGCTATGGTTATGGTCATAACGGAATTGACCATAGGATCTGAGGTGTGAGGTGGATCAATGATGATACTGTTCTCATGATAATCTTGTTCGTTTAAATCTGACTCAGTATCACTAGAATCATAGTGACTTTGTAATTCAGATTCTCGTGTTTGGGATCCTGACCCTTCACCTTTGATTAGAGTTGGGGTATACTTGTGTATTACATCAACCTTTTTGTCTCTCTAGAACTCATCATTATAAATGGTGTCCATTCATATTTAGCAGAGTCCATGTCAGAGTTATCATCCACAGAATTTTGAATTGTCGCCAAACATGATTCTCTTGAATCTGAACCTTCTTGAAATGTGAAGACAGTGCCATGCAGTTGTTTGAATGTTCTTTCTTTTGAGTTAGTATCATAGCCTAATCCGGTTTTCTCTTTCACAGCGAGTCCGCAGAGGTGAATAGGCTCAACTACTCCTTTTCTTTTCCCGATAGGACCCTTATCATAGCCCATTTTTTGCATGATTGAATATCCTTTTCCATATCTATCTGTTTGTAATATGACATTAAAATCTTCTTCATCTTCATCTTTATAGAGCCAGTTTAGAATTTCTCTATCCTCAGGATCTTCCCTGGGGAATTTTCCTTTGATGAATCGTCCATTAAACTTTGTGCTTGACTCTGTTGGTCGTTGCGTTGATGTTGATGCTACTGATATTTGATGTTGTGTGATGGAAGGTTGCCCATGTGACCGAGGTGATGTAGGTAAATTAGCAAGACAGATAGAATACTCCCCGACTCCATGGTCCTTGAATTTCAATTTCTTGTCAAAACTATTGGTTACTTGACTGATTTGTGTATCAATTTTGAGGGAAGTACTAGCACGAGCTTCTCGATTGTTAGGAACCAAAGTGTCTTGACTAGCTTTGATATTGGCACAAGTTTGAATATTTGAATTATCCGCTGGTATCGTGATTTCTTGTCCATCATAAGGAAACTTAAGACATTGATGATATGTGGATGGGACAGCTTGCATTTCGTGGATCCAAGGATGACCCAACAAGATGTTGTATGCAAGTTCACGGTCTAATACTCCCACTCTGATTGGTAGCATTATTAGACCCTTGGATGCTCTTTCCTCATCATCGTAGGCTTTAATAGTAATCTTTCTTCTGAGATCAATGGAGTCCTTAGAAAATCCTAAAGCCCTAACCAACTTCATGGTACATATGTTCAAACCAACACCTCCATCTATTAGAACTCATCTGACACGAAACTTGTGAACCATCACTTCTAAGTATAATGATGAATTATGGGGATGAGTTATGGAAACGTCATCTTTTTCGGAGAATGAGAGGCATGTGGGTGAGGACAAGTGTCCCACCATGGCTTGAAATTGGTCTATATCCAAATCAGTGGATATAGTTGTTTTGATGAGGGCCCTTTTGAGAATTTCCTTATGTGCTGGGGAAATCTTCAAGAGTTCTAAGATAGAAATCTAAGCAGGAGTTTTCCGAAGTTGCTTGACTAAATCATATTGATGTTGAGGTGGAGGTCCATTGGGTTTTGAAGAGGCACCCTTTAAGACAACCTTAGCTTGTGTCCTTGTTGTTGTGTTGACTTCTCTATATTACATCTTCTTGTTGACTTTAATAAGATTGACTCGTATATCGTCAGTATAGATATGGTTAATTATCGGATCCTCAATATGATTCACACTTTTTCCCAAAGATTCACCTTTTTGATAGTTGGGCAAAGGATTGCAAAAATCTTGGTGGTCTTCATTTTATTGTTGATGTCCTTCTATTGTGATGGTGCCATTCTCGATTAAGTCTTGAATGACATTCTTCAGGGCTTGATAGTTATTTGTGCGATGACCTTTGCACCAATGATAGTCACAATAGTATGCCTCATTCCATGATGGAGGCTTCACACTGGGTTCATAGTTTCATTGAGGTGGCAAGGTAATGGCATTTTTAGCCATGAACTCTTTGAATGTAGATTCCAAAGATTGACCCAGTGGAGTGTAAGTTCTTCTACTAGAGAAGAATGAAAATCGTTCTGGATTTATATTCGAGGTATTCCCTAAGGAGTTGTGATTGTTATTGGTTCCCCGGTAACCTTGATTGTTGGCAGTCCCTTGATTGGGAGTAGAATTTTGATTCACATTGTTCCTCAGAGGAGGAGGGTTGTTTCCTTGATTTGTGACTGAGTTGACATTGTTATAATTGTTGTTGCGAAGAGCACTCGGGGTATTAAGGACAAATGGCTTAGTCGAGAGATGATTTGCATCAACAACACCATCATTCACCACGTTCTTGTTGCGAGTCCAAAATTTAGATTTTTCATGATTGTTATGATGATTGGATGAGCCAAGATTGTCCTTGTCCAGTTTTATGATTCCTCTTTTGACCAAAGCACTTTCAATGGTTATAGCATCTTCAATAAATTTCTCAAAAGAGGGAGGACAATGCAAGTTTAAATGATAGCTCATCTATGAATTCAAGCTGTTAATGAAGGTGACCATCTTTTCCTTTTCAGGAACAGGACATAGATATCTAGCGAACATTCTTCTCCATCTCTAAAGAAAAGTAATAAAAGGTTCACCAGGTTTTTGTGCAACTTTGTAGAGATCTATCATAGTGATTTGGTGTTGGATGTTGTACGCATATTGTGATATAAATAGATTGATTAATTCTTCAAATGTCTTGACAGGAGGTGTGATTTTTGATAGCCATTCCATAGAGTGACCTCCAAGACTCCTAGGAAACAAACGCATCAGGTAAGTGTCCTCATGAACGAACTCTAAAGTCATGTTTCAGAAGTCTCTAACATGATCGATTGGATCCAATTTCCCATTATAACGATCAAATTTTGGAATTTCACAATGTTTGGGAAATGGAATCATGTTGAGGCTTCGATCGAAAGGATAAGGACAAATGTCCTCAAGAGTATATTTCTTTGTTGTGGTTCCCCCTTGTAACTCTTTAATTTTTCCTTGAAGTGCCTTAATTTGTTGAGTCAAAGCACTAAGATCAGATAGGGGTATTTCTTCAGGTTTGCTTTTCAAATTCTTAGTATCAAAGTCATGAGGCAATTTAGCTCCTTGGTCAGCTAGATATAGGAAACATTTTTCTTTATCGCGCTGCAAGATCTTTTCTATGGCTTTGTGAAATTTAGGATCTTGCTCAGCCTCTCTAAGACGTTCCTCATCTTGTTCATCATCACTATCTATATGGGTTTTTCTCATGTCTGTGTGGTTGTGGAATGGATTTTCTTCTCTGTTATCCATGTCGTTGTTGAAAAGTGGATTATGACTTATATTGTAAAGAGGATTAATGCTTTCACCTTCTTCTTGAATGTTTTGGGTATGACCTTATTGTTGGATTTCGTCCTTTAATTTATTGTATCAAGATCTTGTGGAGATGGGCATATGATTTTGAAGAGTCCTTCTAAACTTAGATCACAGTTCTGATAAGTGCAATGATGATGATATCTTGATCTGATAAGATGTGAATCTTATGATATGATCAAAGATGTTCCTAATTTTTGATTTGTGGCTTCCAATGATGAAGGATGTCAGAATCCTGTTGGGGAAGTTGAATCAATAACCAGAAATTTGTTTGAAAGGTGCACTCTTAAGATTTGATCTTTGTTTTTGAAGAAAGGTTTTAAGATCACTGAAGGATTTGACTGGGATGTGAAGGATATTCAATAGAAGGTTGTGGTATATTATCAAACTCAACAGGTTGATTAAGATTATGCCATTGAGATAGAGCTAATCTCTGATAATAAATTCAAGAATCCAAAGGTTCTACAACATACTCGTTAGTGAATCCCCTAACAAAATCTTGGTATCTATGAAGAAATCCATGGTAATGAAGCAAGATGTGTCAACTTTTGTAGAAATTTTTTCTTCTTTGCAATGTTTTCTTGTACCCTAAATGTTTCTTGGGTTTCTTGATCCTATTGGAAACTGATTTCTTGACAAATTTTGTTGATTTCCACTCTCTAAGCATGGGAGAAATATTAGTATGCTTACTGGACCAAAGATACAAATAGTTTTTGAATGATTTCAGTTGCTATTTTTCATGTTCATTTCGGATGATCTTTTATCTGAATTAATGTGAATGAAAACACAACAAACACTTTGAATTAAATGGAATGTAACCAAACACAGATAAAGCAAGTACATCCTATGGTAAGGCTAGGACAATATCCGCTAGATTCCACGCGGGTTTCCCCAACCGCATATCGGTAGCGTATGAATTCAGAAGCTTGGCTGCATGGGCTCCCCCTTACAGTGCACTCTCTTCTCAGGCCAACCAAGCTTCCAACCCCCATGAAACTCCCATGGCAGATTGATCACCTCTACTACAGACTGTGAAAGTGTGGATGCCTTCACACCGACCGGAGCTACGCTAGCAAATAGAAGGTTTTTGGTTTACTAAACAAATGGTGTTTAATTCGGGACCCCCATTCGAGTGGCCATACATGGGGCAAGAGATTAATCACCAATTTAGGTGGCACTCCAGCCTGAAGAGGTTAAGCTCAACATGGTTTATGGGAGTACTACTTTGTCTGTATGACACATTCACACTCGTAATATTAGGTTTTCCCTTAATATTCACATTTGTATACCGGTCGGGGGTAGCTTGGCCTTAGCTCCATTGCCGGTTTAAGTCACGTTGGGGTGATGAAATCCCCAGGTAGGCCCAAATTTCTAGAGGCAATAATCGTTTCTCTTACACCCAAGATTGCATTACTGTGCAAGGGGAGAGGATACTTCGGTTATTGCATGAGGGTTACACAGGGATAAAGTGGGTCTGGCTTTCTGATCACCTAGTTTGCATAGGGTGAGAGCATAGTCACCTACCACTTTCAAACACAATCAAATAGAGTAAACAGATTCATTTTAATGCACCAAATCACAATGATTTAAGCTAAGTGAAGATATTGCTTCACAACCGACATGGGGTTCATTTTTAACTGCATGATCAAAGTGTGATGACTATCCTAGATTGATTCATTTTAAACCAGAAAAGATTCTGTCTGTGAAATGCATCAGACTCAGAATCCTATTTTTGTGTTACAACCCAGATGCGTCGAAATAGATAGTATATGCGTAGAAACAGATCTCGGATGCACCAAAACAGACCCCAGATGCGCCGAAACAGACTACAGATGCGCAGAAATAGACTACAAATGCGCAAAAATAGAACCTAGAAGCGCAGAAACATACTACATATGCGCAGAAACAGACCCTAAATGCGCTACAGAAAAATCCTAAATGCGCTAAAACAATCCTTAAATGTGCTACTTTAATGAAATGCAAATTTAAATCTCTAACTGACACAACAATTAATGCTCTAAAATCTACCTTAAATGCGCTAATTTAACTCTTAAATGTGCTAAAACAGTTCTTAAATGCACTACTTTAATTAAATGCAGATTTAACTCTAGACGTATTGAGACTATATGTGCTATTCTATCCCTCAGATGCGCTAAATTAACTCTCAGAAGCACCAAAATAGTCCTCAGATGTGCTGAAATTCCTGCAAAAACTGAAACATTAAATTCCCATATGCGCTGTAGAAAGTGTTGGATGCGCTAAAACGCCAAATTTTTCTGAAAGCCAAACTCCAAAACGCGGAAACTTGTCAAAATGTTCTACAAAAAAAACTCAAAATCGAGGCATAGGCCCCACGGTGGGCGCCATTTTATGTGTGTATGAAAATATACCTATTATAAAGGATTCAAAACACATTCAATAAAACATTATATCAAAGAAACCGAAAGAAAAATAAACAAACTCTTTATGGCAGCTTCTTCGAAGTCGTTTTATTGCTCTCTATCTCCAACATTTTTTTGATTCAAGTTGCTCTCAGATTTGATGTGCCAAGCTCAACGAAATAGACTACTAGAGAATGAGATCTAAATTAAAATGCATACTATACTAAGATGCAAGATTATTGCTAAGATATGATTATTGATGAAATGCTAAATATGCAAATGCGTAAGCGTAATTGCATGTGTATGTCTGTGTTCGTCTGTGTGTTTTCGTAACTAATGCTTGGATTTGCACATGTATTTAAAGAGTTTTTGAAAGAACCTGATTGGCTGTTTGTGATCAATGGTTCAGATCAAGCTTGTCGGGATGAACGATGAGAGATTTTTGAAAGGTGATAGAGAAATAGAAGGTTTCCTCTTCTTCAATTTTTCTCATTCAGAACTAAAGGAAGGTTGCCATTTGAAGAATGAGTTGAGAATGAATTTCATAATTAAATAAATTTATTTATTTAATTATATGTGAAGATGAAATTAGAAGTTTCGCATAATTAAATAAGTAATATTTAATTATGTGTGAGAGATGAATTTAGAAGGTAATTAAATATTTAAAATATTTAATTATGTGTGGAGTTAGAAAAGGTATTAAATTAAATATTTGTAATATTTAATTTAACTATGAGATGAAGAGGGTGTTTGGAGGAATATTCCATTATTTGAATTCAAATATTCAAATTTAGAATAACATGATAATTAATATAAATAAATTATAAAATTTATTTAATTTAATGAAGAGGAATATGGAAGATGGTAATAATTAAATAAAGTTATTTATTTAATTAAGGTAGAAGAATTATAAAAGTGAACAATATAAATAAATAATTAAATTTATTTATATGTAGATGACTTTAGAAGATTAATTAAATAATTTATATTTAATTAATTAACAAGCTTGATGACCATTTTTAGACATATACAGGTACAATACACAGAGATATACTTGAAATGATGTTTAAGATACAAGGTATGTAGTAGCAATAGAATTGCTTATGGCTTACTCTATCTTAATGGTGATCTTGGGCACCATGATTTACATTTTAATTTGAATCTTAGATATTTATTACTTTGATTGAAATGTTTTAATTTAATATTGTATAGTCATAAAATTGCACCCCTTGCAATTTCACATACATTCTTGTACCTGCTTTAGTGTCCACTCCCTTAGAATTTGTGTAGGCTCATTTTAGCCCCTGCATCAACCTTTTCTCCTCTCAGGATTCTCAAGGCACCCCTTTTTAGTAGCTACCTTCATGTGTCCCTTTGCATCAAACCTTATGCTCTTCCCATTCACGTTGTTTTGTAGTGTGACGTGTTCGGACACTAGCACGCCATGTGGATGTCCACGCAGCACGCTAGTGTCCTATGACGTTTCAATGTTCAAACAACCATTTTCATGCATGTTTGCCACTTGTCACCTCCTTCGATTGGTGGTAACAACTCGAAATGCCCTAAAATGGCTTGGGAAGCTTCTTTTCCTTCCTTAAATGCTATCTTTACACTTCATTTGCAACTCTCTTCTGTCTCTAGCTTCATTCTAGCTCTTCTCCTTCTCGGATTCTCTCTCAAGCATTCTCCCATCTTGCTTGCTTGCACAACTCCCTTGTTTTTTTTACAACAGCCTCAAGCTCTCAAGCTTTTACAACACTCTTGTATTCTCATAGCACCCTCTACAACACTCTGGGCTCTTGCAACTCTCTTTGTTTTCCTCCTTGGCTTCCTAAGCCTTGCTTGCACCTTTGAGCATCTTGGGATTTGTCACTTCCCTTTCCAATTGCGTCCTTACTTCATGATACAGGTTCTCCTCCTTGAGTGGGGATTGCTTTTATCACTCATACTTGGTGGTGCGGGTTCCACTCCTGAGCGGGTTTTGCTTTCACCACACGCTTTTTCCATTCGGTTACACTCTTTCTCTCTTTCTATCTGGTTGTCCATGGAGGTGGGAACACCAAAATGGGGGTTTGACTAAGGCAAACCCCTATATAGCCCCAACACTTTATCTCAATCTTACAGAAACATGTATTGAAGACATTATCATGTTGGAGGCTTCAAAACTTGTGTGATTGTGAGCATTTCCTTTCTTCTCTTTATCTTTATCATTTATACTCTTTTTAGTTATGTTATATTTTTCCATTCTCCTACATTCTGGAAGTTCTTAGCAATTAGAGTAGAAGTAGTCACTTTGCTATTTTTTGTGACAAACTTGCTTTCTAGTCTGTATGGACGCCAACACACCAAAGAGACACCAATGCATCACACTGTCATCACAAAGCCATGATGTCGTCCTTTGGCTGAGAGCTTGTCAGTTTGTCCAAAAAGTCTTCATGACCTGCTCTTTCCAATTCTAGAACTCTCGCACTGTTCCTGAGGTATTTTAGGGAAGTTCACCCCATGAGGCTCTCTGAATGAAGAGAAATCGTGAGTAGAAAATCCCCCTTCTCTACATTTCTGTGAACCCGACGTGAAGAGGGTATTTTTCAAAACAACTAGGAATTTATTTACCCCTACTTGGCAGGGTCATAACTTTTGAATCGATGCTCAAAATTCAAAATCGTTTGCACCATTGGAAAGGTCTCCTAGAGAACTAGTTCAATCCCTAAAATACTAGTGCCCTTGGTAGTTGAATTTTAGGGACTGACGCAAGTTATAACCTCAAATTCCACTTTGAAGACCTCTGAAAATGTGAATTACTAGAACATAGAAAATACCAAAAAAATTGTAATGAATTTAATATCTTCTTTTATTAGTTCAGTATCTAATTTTGTTCAAAATTTTAATGATATTTTGTTTCATGCATGTGATAGTGACTTGGCCTTTCCTATGTCACTTGATATATTTGATCCTTCTCACGAAATTCCTCTTGCTTCGAAGGATATTTTGTTGCAAGAAGATGAAATCATTGATACATTTCTTAATGTTACTCTACCTTATCTTCATTCCAGTGCACTCTCTTCTAGAGACGTTGCATTAGTGGATGATGAATCTACTCTCCATTCCAATGCACTCTCTTCTAGAGATGATGAATTGGTGAATGGTGAATCTCATCTTTGTTCTAATGCACTCTCCTCTAGAGATGATGCATTAGCGAAGGATGAACCTCCTTCCACATTTGATCCTCCTTGGATCGATGTTGAGAATATGTCTCCAAATAATTATTCTACTAGTTGTGATGAATCTATAAATGTTATCTATGTCTCTGCTGCCCCTCAAAGGCCTAAGAGACTGGTCATTTACGTGACTTTGGCTAGTCCTTCCCCTAAAAGGGTTTGTTCATGGCGCTCTATCTGAGAGTGATTCTCCTAATATTCCTATGGCTCTGTCTTATAGAGTGATAGCCCATACTTATGAGAATATAATGAATAAACAAATAAGCCTTCCTCAAGCTCCTAAACCTACAACTAAAGCATCCAGTGATTATGATCTTGTCGAGCAACTCCAAGTTACTCCGGCTAAGATCTCACTATGGGACTTGCTTCAATCTGCTTCGGTTTATCAAGGTATGCTTCAGGAAGCCTTGCAAA
Source organism: Sequoia sempervirens (assembly GCA_007258455.2). Taxonomy (NCBI): domain Eukaryota; kingdom Viridiplantae; phylum Streptophyta; class Pinopsida; order Cupressales; family Cupressaceae; genus Sequoia; species Sequoia sempervirens. The sequence continues at coordinate 71,139 of VDFB02287032.1, forward strand.
TGATCCTCTTTCCTTCCTTCGCTAGGCTGGCAGATGCTAATGCATTGATAGCTTATATTTGTGTGGATTCGTCAAATATCATGTTCTATCCATAGGAACTCCCACCTCCAGAAGCAACGAAGCAAGCAGACCCTTTATGATTATAGTTAATATTAATAATATTGGCACTAGACGTACTCTCGTTGATGTTGGTTTGGTGCTCAACGTATGTAGCATTGATCTATTTCTTAAGATTAATATTGATTCATCTTCTCTTAATGCTCCTTTTATTGTCATTTGTGTGTTTGACAATGTCGATCGACAGCCTTTAGGCACAATAGTCTTGACTTTGAGGATGGGACCCATTACTGCACCTACCCTTGTTTATGTTATGTCATAAAAATTACCATATAACCTTCATCTTGGTAGACCGTGGATTCATGCTATGGGTGTTGTCCCATCCACCTTGCATAAATCTATTAAGTTCATTTGCAATAATCGAGTAGTCACAGTCAAGCTGACCCTGATGTTATGCGCTTATGTGAGATGGCATATGTTGGTCAGGTTTCAGTTGTGCCTACTCTTATCCCTTCAATCTCCTCCAATGTGTCGATGTTTACTCTATCAGTACCTACTACAAAGGATACTCTTGAGATAAATGTCCTTGAGGAAGATCCTTATGAAGCAAGAAATCTTAAGTCTGCTCCTTCTACCTCTTCTCAAGAGAATGCATGTCTTGGTGATGATTGGGGTTCTCTAGATTTTATGAATTCTTTCATTAGGGAATATAAAGTCGACCCAATCCACTTAGACCTTCTGATAACATCATCCATGCCTGCTATCAAAGATGGTCATTCTTCTGTATCACAAGCTAATGTGACCGTAAAATTATAATGTTCTTAGTGTTGATCCTCCTTTTGAGGAAGATGATCTCACTTATATTAAAGAGGTTAATGTTGGTAAGCTTGTCAAGAAAGATGATGGCGACCTCGTAGAGGAGTATGATCCCCTTTTCCAGAATAATACTCTCCATATAGATCCTCCATTGTTTGCTACCTTTGTATCTTCTTCTTGTTAGCAGTCGAGTCTTTCTCCACAAGAGAAATGGTTGCTTCCTACTCCTCATCCTCTATCTGAGCAATAGTGTATTTTTTTGTGGCTTCTAAAAGCCCACTTAATCACTCTTCCTTCTCCTACACACAAAAAATATCATGAACATGATAAAGAAAAACATTCTTTCTGTGCATACCATCAAGTGCTTGACCATTCCACTAGTGAATGTAAGGCCTTGAAGGATAAAATACAACAAATTTATGATTTTGGTGCCATCAAACTCTCATTTGACTAATGCACTTTCCTTTTCTTCGCATGACAAGTGATATCGAGGTTTACCTCTATCCCGTACGTTTGCATGGTTCTCCTCCCCTGTATGTTGGGGGTAGTGATAACTTGTTCTGGAGATGTGTGTCCTTTTTAAGGACCCCCTCTCTTCTCTCTATCTTTCAATTGAATCATCCCTTGAGTGGACCCCTTTTTTTCTTGAAGGGTTCCTGAGGGACCTCCTTTGAAAGCTTTTCTCTCAAATGAATTCATTAGCATCTAGCTTGGGGGCAGCCTGACTAGACCTCGCCTTTCAAACAACGTGACCCTTGAGTGAACCCCTCTTCTTTTGAAGGGTTCCCGAGGGGCCCCTTTGAAAGCCTTCCAATTTTTTGACAGTCTGCGTGACTATCCGCTTACCTGCCTGCGCGGCCACTTTCGCTTTATGGGTGTGCCTGTGAAGCCACTTTCCAACTTTGTGGAGTCCCCTTCCTTTGGTTTCCTCCATGCAAGAGATCTTGGGGGATACCTTCCCTATAGATCTATGGGTCTGTAGGGTGCTTTCTTTGGGTTTCCTCCATGTGAGAGATCTTGGGGGATACCTTCCCTACAGGTTTGCGGGCCTATAGAGAACTTTCTTGGGATTTCCTCCAAGTGAGAGATCTTGAAGGATACTTTCTCTACAGGTTTGCGGACTTGTAGGGTGCTTTCTTGCGGTTTCCTTTGTGTGAGATATCTTGAAGGACACCTTCCCTACAGGTCTGCGGGTTTGTTGGGAACTTTCCTGACTTCCTCAATGTGAGAGATCTTGGGGGACGCTTCCTTGTAGGTCTTCAGGTTTGTAAGGTACTTTTCTGGGTATCCTTCATGTGAGAGATCTTGGGGGACACCTTCCTTGCAGGTTTATAGGCCTGTGAGGTGCTTATATTCTTATATTCTCTTTCTTCTCAATTGTATATACTGGATCAAAGATTTGCATCTTCTTCATTATGAGTATATGCCCTTCCTCTCTTAGTTTTGCAATTCTTCTAAGTGTGTTATTTCTCAATTTGGGGACGACACATAGTACTAAGACAACCTTCTACATCAAGGTCTCTTTTACTTTGCTGACTCAAATCCCTTAGCTTTTTATGTTCTAACATTGTTGTTTGGTGCAGGTTTTTCTTGTCTAATGCATTGGTTTTGCAGGTCTTCAGCCTAGGGGCATGCTTTTGTGGTTCAAAGAGTTATCTGCTTCCTCTACAGTATCCTTTTGGAATATGATGTTATGTATGTTTAGTAGATTTCCTTTAGCGTACATATTAATGTAGATTCATATGCCCGCTAAAGTGGGGGAAAAATGTATAGTCGTAAAATTGCACCCCTTGCAATTTCACATATATTCTTGTACCCACTTTAGTGTCCACTCCCTTAGCATTTGTGTAGGCTCATTTTAGCCCCTACATCAACCTTTTTTCCTCTCAGGATGCTCAAAGGTACCCCTTTTTAGCAGCTACCTTTGTGTGTCCCTTTGCATCAAACCTTGTGCTCCTCGTTCACATCATTTTGTAGCATGACGTGTTTGGACACTAGCACGCCACATGGATGTCCATGCACCATGCTAGCGTCCTACGATGTTTCAACATTCAAATGACCGTTTTTGTACATTTTTTCCACTTTTCACCTCCTTTGGTCAATGGTAACAACTCAAAATGCCCTAAAACGGCTTGGGAAGCTTCTTTTCCTTCCTTAAATGTTATCTTTTCACTTCATTTGCAACTCTCTTCTGCCTCTAGCTTCATTCTAGCTCTTCTCCTTCTTGGATTCTCTCTCAAGCATTCTCCCATCTTTCTTGCTTACACAATTCCCTTGTTTGTTTTATAGTAGCCTCAAGCTCTCAAACTTTTACAACACTCTTGTATTCTCATAGCACCCTCTACAACACTCTTGGCTCTTGCAACTCTCTATGTTTTCCTCCTTGGCTTCCTAAGCCTTGCTTGCACCTTTGAGCATCTTGGGATTTGTTACTTCCCTTTCCAATTACATCCTTACTTTATGATACAGGGTCTCCTCCTCGAGCAGGGATTGCTTTTAGCACTCATACTTGGTGGTGCAGGGTCTACTCCTAAGCGGGTTTTTCTTTCACCACACGCTTTTTGCATTTCGGTTACACTCTTTCTCTCTTTCTATATGGCTATTCGTGGAGGTGGGAACACCAAAATGGGGGTTTGACTAAGGCAAACCCCTATACAACCCCAACACTTTCTCTCAATCTTACAAACACAGGTATTGAAGAAATTATCATGTTGGAGGATTTAACACTTGCGTGGTTGTGAGAATTTTATTTCTTCTCTTTATCTTTATCATTTACACTCTTTTCAGTTCTGTTATATTCTTTCATTCTCCTACATTCTGGAAGTTCTTAGCAATTAGAGTAGAAGTAGTCACTTTGCTATTTTCTGCGAAAAATGTATGTACGGACGCCAATGCACCAGAGAGATGCCAGTGCACCGTGTTGTCGTCCCAAACCCGCATTGTTGTCCTTTGGCTGAGAGCTTGTCAGTCTGTCCAAAAAATCTTCGTGACCTGCTCTTTTCGATTCTAGAACTCCCACAATGTTCCTAAGGTAGTTTAGGGCAGTTTACCTCGTGAGGCTCTTTGAATGAAGAGAACTCATGAGTAGCGAATCCCCCTTCTCTACAAATATAAATCTTGTTAAAAATTTAATGTATTATAACTAGCCATAATGTAATATTTGGGATTTGTATGACTCAACAAGTTTGATAGGAATTTTGTCTCCTATTGAACATCTATTGGTCTTCATACAATGTCAACACAATTTTTTTACTAAAAACTAAAATGCCAATTATGATTAATAAAGGATTTTTTTTAAAAACAAAATGATTTCCTCAACCATGTTGGGATAAAGAAATATCAAGAGCTAAGGGTCATTAATGTCTTATTATCTTTTTGGAAGAACAATGTGAAAATAGTTTTAAATATAAGTCATCTAATTTTGAACAAGATGTCCATGACTTTCTTCATTATTTATGAAGTAATCTCAATAGTTATTACCTCCATAGCTCTTATAATATGCATACATAATTGAAGGAACATAAAATGATATTGTGAAAGTAAATACTAATCATGGTATTTGGCTACGAAAAATTATTGTCAGTTTTCTATCCAAGAATCCATGGAATTTTGAAATATACATCATATACAATGTCATTTTATTAATAGGAAGAGAAAGTGGTCATTTCAACTATGTGTTGAAGTTTAATAAGCTCAAGGGGGATTACTTGTATCATGTCTAATAAACATGAAAACTTTACTTTGAAACATGTTTGAACCCATCAAAGTGTGCACTAGATACTTATTAAGCAAGTTTATCTTTGAATAATATTTGCATACACCATACTAGCACAAGCTTGTCATCTAACCTTGAACTAGTTGAAACTTAATGTCCACACTTTGTATAAGAAAACTATTTCTTTGAGATAACATATATCCATGTATAATTTATCTAATCTTGTAAAAGCATGACTCTATACATCAAGGCATATGCTTTATACAATGTTGCAATCTTAAACACCAAAGATTATCTACCTTTCATTTGGAAATCTTTACCCTATTGAGATGTGATTTTGTGTCATGAAAAATTTTCTTAACATCTTCACCATTTGAACCCTATTCTCCACCTAGGTAAAGATGTATTTGAGAGTTCCTTTTCATTGCTATTGTATGATCACATACGAGAGAACAAAAATGATATGGGCAAATAAGGTAAAGATTCAAACATGACCTTTGACTTTTTAATTTTATTTTCTTTATTTAATGGCATATTTTAGAGCTCTAAATCATTGGATTGAGTAAGAAATAATAGCTAATTTTTGAAAGGAAAGATGCTACAATCAAGTATTTAATGCAAGCATAGTACAATTCTTTGAGAAGTAATTGAGCTATAAAAATTAGTCAAATTAAACCAGAGTTTACATAAGCTTTATGCATCTATTGAGCATTAGGTCTATCTATCCTTTTTTTGACATATATTGGAACACTTAGTTCTCTTGTTTCAAATAATTTATGATATTGATAATAATCATTTTTTTCAAAATAGAAGTTTTTTGAGAAAAGAAGATTAATAAGTTTGAAGTATTAATATTCATATCCTTGCAAAAGATGGTTTTTTTATGTGTATTTGAATCTAATAAAAAAAAATTTCTCTAGCCATTTTGGAACACATTCATAGTTATTCAACTATAGCTTCATGATTTTAAAAAATGCCTAAAGACATATGATCTTGTTGGTCCCAAGCAACTCTAGATAGATGATTGGGAGGTCAATGTAACATTCAATGATGGGAGTGATGGTGAAAATTTCCATGTTATGGAAAAGGGTGGAAAAATTAGTAAATGAGTCTTTGAAGTCTTATCCTTTAACACATTTAACAATGAGAAAGGATCACATAATGTCAAAGGTCTCATTATTATCATAAAATAATTTAATTATTGCATGTATCCTAAGATTAATCTATAGTGATTAACTTTGATGGTAAGTGGCTCAATTATTCCTCGTTCATGTAATCCTAGGCCTTTGCCTTTATATATCATGTTTTAACATATTTTTATTGCTTTTAGATAGGTTTTTAAATAAAATATGGTGCATAATCTTTATCTTTATAGAACCAAGAAATAATCTCATCATGTAGGAGACCATTTTGAATAAAAAAATATATTGAATTGGATAACATTAGGATCTTTATTGGCATGATTTCAAGGTTTTCTATAGGAGCGAGGAGAAAGAGGGATTCAACCCATGTAAAAGGAATTCTAAATCTCATACTCTTCACGTCCATTATCAACAATCTTGACCTTGATTTGGGAATCCAGATTGGTGGATGATGTTGATGCCAAAGTGGTAGGATAAATATAGGATGAGGATAATAATGATGGAAAAGGAATGACAATTCCAAAGTTAAGATAATGGTGGGATCTATTGTAGGGACCTTCCAACATTCTATAATATTGAAAGGGGTGAGGATCAGGTAGAAATATAATTTCTATGCTATTCTGGGAAAAATTAATGCATTGGTGGTATGTAGATGGAATGGCCTACATGGCATGAATCCATAGGTGACCAATGAGAAGGTTGTAGGGAAGCTCAAGGTCAAGAATATGGAACATTCTTTTTTGGAAGGTAGGACCCACCTAAATTAGAAGTTGAATGGTACCTTCAAGTTATTTCTATATATTATCATAAACTCTGATAGTGATCCTCTTTTGTGATTCTATAGCCTCCTCAAAATATCCAAATTATTTGACAAGTCTCTCTCTCTCTCTCTCTATATATATATATATATATATGACCCACCATTGATGAGAACTTACTTGACCTTATGTTTATTTGCTATATCTTCTATATTGATCACATTGGTGTGGGATGGATCAATAGAAAATGTATCATTTGAAATAAATACAAGGTTGTATGAAGATGATAACTGACCCACCATGGCCTCCAATTGATAAAGGTTTATGTCATTATGGATTCATGACTCTCTGGTCTAATATTTCCTTATGAATAACTAATTATTTGAGAAGTTCCAAGATAGATATTTGTGTTAGATTCTTTGTAAGATGTTCTAGGTAGATATATTAGGTGACTTGTTGAGAATGGTGGTACTTGTTAAAATTTTAGCTCTTAGCACATTAAATGCCTTTTAATTTTTTTAAAATGCTCATATTTGTAAGATTTCTTAAAAAAATTCTTTAAGATTTTATAAAAACCTAAACCCTTACTTAGCCCTTGTGTTGACCACTTGCCTTGGTCACTTGGTCCCTTAAGTTACATCTTCAAGGCCCCTGCTTTATTTTATAACCAGCCCCATTCGTCTAAGTGTTGATCAAGATAGTTCCCCTTATGTGCTTTTAAACCACCACTTAACCCTTTGTGATTCACCACGCCCCACTTACCTAGCACATGGTGTCATTTTGAATCTAGGCTACCTCATTCAATTCAAGGAACTTTTCATTTTATTTTTATCTCCCCACGAACTTACAAAATAACAATCCACCTCCTATTGTTACTGACTTGTATGCCAATAAATTTATAAATATTGTTCTTCTTTTCTCAGAATAAGTTGCTCTTTCGATGATGAATGATGGAATTCTAGTTGCAGGGCATGTGAACATTGATGAAGGATTTGGCCCTTAACTACCCAAATTCTTGCATATCTCTACACTTGTATTTGTTATTGTAATAACAAGAAAATACTCAAAGTGAGATTTGCGACAATTTATAGCTTAGCCAGGGTTTTCTGAAGCTTTTTCGAGGTCTGCAAGTGTAATTAAAAGTAAGTTGTCCTTTCTTTTCTTGTTTCTTGCTTGAATATGAAAAGGGTAATTTTTTGTTTAAAGAAGGGAATTATGAGTTTTGAATAATTAATCTTGGATATTTGTATTTGAGTCTAAGTTTTAAAGACTTACACGAACCCTAGGCCCTAATTTCATAGTAAAAAGCCCTAACCCTAAAAGAAATGGTTGGAACCTCAGGAGGGGTAAAGAGGGGTTTGAATAAAGATATAATGGCTCAATTGCTAGGGTCTTCAAAGAGACAAAGATTTGGTCAAGGTTTGGGAATTTTAAGAGACAGGGTAATGGACAAGAATGATTGTTGCAGAGACACAATTATCCCTATCCATAGATACACACTTTTCAAATATTGTCTTAGAAAATATTTAGTAGACCGACCAATTTGTAATATTTAGAGGTTGGGAGTCAGGAGATTGGTATGCCCTAATGTCTTCATATATTGAATTAATTAAAAAAGTGGCTAGGGCCTACAACCCAGACAATAGAACAGTTTTCAGTGGGAAGGGTGTTCCTTTGATGACAAAAAATGCATTTGTGATGTTTTCAATATGGACAAAATTCTCAATTGCCCATTGACTTAGGGGCATTAACCAAAGAATACCAAAGACTAAGAGATAGCTATAGAGTAAAATGGTTGCCCATTTTTAGGCCAAGAGGGAAAAACAAAGAATTGAAAAGGTTCATCAATGGTGAATTGGATCCCTTCAACTATGACATATTTGAAGATTATTTTGTGAAGACATATTTTGCTTTGTGCCAAGTCTTGGGTATGGATTGAAAAACCTAAATAATAGTCAACATGATGGTATTGGTTGTAGATATCTAGAGTAGGGATGCCAATAAACCCTATAATTATGTAACTTTTGTCTTAGATGGGATCCATAAGGCCTTATGTGCCATAAAATAAAATGAAAGTGTTGCTCACTTTAAATGGTATTCCATGTTGTGCCATGTTTTTTATACATTGCAAGGAAGATATGGTCTTCATGATTGCAGATAAGAGCTTTTGATGCTCAAAAGAGGTTGCTCTTGGTGCAAGAATGGACATACATATGGGACAACAATTGTGACTCTGCAACTATAGTATTTTTGAGGAGTATTTTGATAAATATATTCTCAAAAATCTAGGCCAAAATTTTGATTGGGGATTGTCAGAGGGTGTTAGAAAGTTTTTGAGACCAAAGGATCTCCAACTTGAATTGGGATTTGATCACAATTGGGGTGATCAGTTTTTCTACTCAAATATCACAGTGATTAGGGTTTATGGCTCCCTAGTGGCACCTCACATTTTTTCAAAGTTTGTCCCTAATAGAATTGCATACTTAGAAATTTCCTGGCAATTGAATGAGTTATATAAAAATAACTTTAGAAATTATAAAAATTATGCAATTCTACCCTCCTCATTGGTATTCTCATACTTTCAAGTTACAATCAGAGAGGGATTAGAACTAATTCTAAGAAACTTGATACCCTATAGGATGTGGGTAGATAAGGTAAGGAGATGCAATCCTAAGCATTTCATTCATGATGCTAGGATTAAATATAAGCGTGTTGCATATGTTCATGAGTATGATCCAATTGAGGATCTACTATGAGATTTCTCCTCAACATCAGAAGCTACAAAGAGAAGGGAGTAATGGGTAAAAATCCAAATAGCGAAAGAAAGGAGAAAAGGAGTAGATCCCTCCTATAAGGGTGCACATATAGATATTCCAAATCAAATCCTCATAATCATGACAATGTTGGATAATGTAGCCAATTTATTGGCTAATGTGCCTTTCAAGGTGGCCCAAATGGATAGACTTGGCCCTTCATCCCAAGCAATGAAATAATCAAGCCCTGAGAGGATTACACCTCTACAACAAATAGCTCCCACCATAGAATCTTTGGTGGACTACCCCATAGGCCTTGATGAATTTACAAAAGACTTTGATATGGTACAAGTAATGCATCCAATTGTTAGAGTTGTGGTTGAAAGGCCATCTAATGAAAGGATGCTAATAAACTTTAAAACTGGTGGGCAAGTGATTGATGATGTCAAAACCTTAGCATGTACAAATTTTATGTCTAATGACAAATTTATTACCACTCAAGAGTTTAAGGATTTCCTCTCAAGAAGAATAAGGGTGTGGTCTTCAAATTAAAAATAGAGGAAGCCAAGGAAAGGATAAAAAAGTAAAATAAGGACCAAATTGTTACAAACATATGGGCAGAGGTTAATGCAAGTATAGAGAACATGACGCAGAAAAGGGGAGAGAAATTATTAAACAGAGTGGATGTTTGCTACTACCAGGATGGGATATATCATCTTCCATTACATTTGATATCATCAAAATATTGGAGGGAGATTACTCTATATTTTCATCTGAGGAGCAATTTGATGCACTTTATTTTGATTCATGCTTTAACCCAAAGCATGAGACCTTGGCTATTTGGTCAATTTTCCTTGAGACCAATAAACCCTAGGTCATTGATGACACAAGTAAATTAACAGGCAATTTGATTGTCAGAAGATTGGAAGATACAAGTGCTCTTTAGGCAATAAAATTGACTGTAAACATAGCCATTTTTACAAAAGTAGAGTAAGAAATTGGAGGCAAACCTAGCTAAGGTAAATGCTATAAGTTTAAAGCTACATGAGCAATTAAATGTTGTTACTAGATTGTTGCAACCACCTCATTTTGGGGATGGAGATAAAGATGACCAAGATAAGATAGCCTTGATTATGGAAAATTGAGTAATTTGGAAAAGGAGTTGATTGAGAGCAAAGAGGCCAAGAATAAAATAAAGATGGAGAAAAAGGAAAGGCTCACAAAGATTGTTGATAGAATTTTTAGTCATAGGCTATCATGCATTTTAGGCCATTTAGAGGATGCATGGAATGGATATAATGCAATTAATTTTTCTCACACCATTCATGTTTCCTTAAAAGCTATACTTTATAGCATTCAAGATAATTGGTGTCCAAGAAGGAAATTGATTGAGAAGGTGATAGATAGAGTGAATTTTGATAATTTTTCTCCTATTGAATTAGATGTTATTTTTGAGAACTTAGGTACTATTGAGGATAACATGATCTTGCATGAGAGGTATCAACTTGCCATGGAATAATCCTTGGAAAATTTTGATGACCCTGAACATGGAATCATGCTGAAAATTTTGTCTGGAGATGGAAAGTTAAAGGAGAATAAGGTGTGGAGGGTTGAGTTTAGTAATATATTATCTCCTTTCTTAAATTCTATTTTTATAGAAGATGATCTAGATGCAAAAAAATAAAAAATTCTTTGGATACTTTGGTGAAGTTACAGAGATGTTTAGTAAAGTTTGGTAATAATGCAAAAAAGTAGATTAATGAAGAATATTCCTCTCATTTGAGTCATATTAGAATAATTTTAACATCTCCTTGGCCTTTCAAGGATATATTTATAGCATGGATGGAAAAGTACAACTGAATAATCATGTGCCCCTTTTATTTTCTCTCATTATGCAAATCAAGAATATCTTCTTCATCAGCTTCTACAACTATTTTGTCTTCTAGTGATGTACTTTTTTTTCTTTTGCAAGCAAGTGTAGTAGTTTTTGTTCGATCCTTAGGACAATATTGTCAAATGAAAATGTGACATTCATCCATGGCTTTAAGCTTGTTGGTCCCTTGTTTCCATAAAAGGGAATTATGAGCTATTTTTTAGAGGATCTTAGATTTTTTAAAGCAGAGAAGTTTTGTCTTAGGTCTATACTTGTTCGGTCTAAGTTTTCTATGGAGGAGATGAAGATGCAGTTGAAAATTTATGTAAATTAATATACAAATTCCAGAAGATATGAATATATTGTGACAGATTCATAATCAATTATCTCCAAATTGACATCTTACGAATCTTATGAATAAAATTGATCAAGGATCATTTATGTTCATCATTTCCTTATTGTGAAAATGAATATGCTAAATTAATGGATTCAATTAAATTGTATTTAAGATATTGAGAGTTCTAATATGTTCAGGGATTGTTAAGAATAATTGGTTGTGACTAATTTTGAAGAATGCCATTGTAATTCAATGATATGTTATATATCATAGAATTTATTTTCAAATTATAGTTTAGAAGATAATTGCATTTCTTTTTTACTCTGTTATCCAAGTTTAAGGCACCAAACTAAGTGTAAAAATTAGTTACATATCCATGGTAATTCTTATTCAAAACAATTCAAATTTATATTTTATTTTATTCTTTAAGTGTCATTTATGTTATCAAATCCATTAATGCAAAAGTCTCCAAGAATCTAGCCCATTAAGTAGTTTTTATTTGTAATTCTTGGCATACTTCATGAGGACATTTTTGTTGAAAAAATATCCTAGTATGAATTAAGTGTAGCTTCATTTGATATTGTTAAGGATCACCCTCCTAGGTCTTGTAGAACCTAAAGTGTAGAGGAGAAAATTATAAAATTAATCTCGTATTCATTGGCCAACCTCTTTGATAGGTTGTCGTTAGGTCCCATTACTTTAGAATATAATATTCAATTTGTCGACTGGGTAGTGTTCAAGGCAATCTGCAATAGAAGAGGTCCGAAGTATCTCCCTCAGGTTTTCTAACTTTTAAGAACTTAAGATTAATTCTAACTTCAAACTATTTAACTAACACACTCTAAAGTAATCTATTCCTAAGAAAACAAAAGATGCTTGAACTATAAGCATAAGTATACTAATTTAAAAAGCATAATAACTAAATTAAAAAGCATAGAATCAATTAAACTAAGAAGTTGAAAATTATAAGAGTAGAAAAACTTATAGCAATCCATAAAACATTTTCTTAACAGTAAAAATTCTAATAGTGAATAACAAAAACTACGGAAGTTGAAAAGATATCAAATACTTAAGAGCTAAGATTTCATAACAGTAAATTTAAATAACTCTCTACAAAACAACAATATAATAAAAGAGAACACTTATCTACTCCCATCGAGTGGCTAGCTCGTGGGACAACACATTCATTCTCAGCTCACATTCATAGCTATTTTAGGAACACTTCTATCAATCATAGTTATCATCCATAACTCATAACTCAGAATTTCAGATAACAATCTCTATTCGTAAATCTTGGAAACATTCTAACAGTATAATATTACTTTTCACTATATATATGTTACTTCCAGAGACCGTATCTTTTATAGAGAAACTATAACTACATGCTATATTTCAGATGGTATGTATAACCATTGAAAAATATCTAAACAGATCTTCATATAACTCGTATATCTTTAATCCTATTACACAACATTTAAGAGGCTCAAGTCGAGCCATAAAGTCTTTAATTTAAAAGATAATAGAAATAACAACTTTAAGAACAACAACATCTTCGGTCCATCACCCTAAAGTTCCAAAATATTTCCAGCATATATCTCTAACTGTTCTGGAGCACGAGCCAGCTGGATGCTTCAATCTGTATCTTTGATTAACCGATTATTATCTACAAAACACTTAAAACAACCCATTAAATTTGTATTGGCAAATTACTTTAAGAAATCAAAAGAAATAAAATTTATACAAGTTCTTACTAAAATTAAGCAATTATTTCTCCTAAAATTCAATTAATTGGTAGAGGATAGAGATTTGTATGTATGAACTAGGTCTTTATGGTATTATCATGATGAGGTTATTTTTACCTCATCATTTCCTCCCCTTCCTAGTTCTTGGCAAGTCCTCCTGTCCCCTGATTATAATTCTGCCCTCTACTCCCTTCTTCATATTTTGCACTAATATCATACAAATATTTTGTTGTGACATCAAAGTTTATAGGGGAATTATTGAAACCTGCATGAAAAGCAACTCCCCGTTTCCATTCATTGAAAATTCTATCATCCTGATATGTATTAATATGAAAACCAGGGGCTAGATACAACGGTAAAGGAGGTCTGTACCTCATTCCTATCCATTTTGTTTGAGATCTCCTAAAATTTTGGCCAAGGCATCTGCTCTTCTGAAGGACCATCTAAGACCAAGAGGAGAGATCACATCCCTTTTCTTTAGATATATAGGCAATGGATTGTATCTCTCTTCACATGCATGCCAAGCCTTGCCAACCAATTTTTTCCCCTGTTCTATGAAATGATTATAGCAAACTCGAAGGCTGTCATTATACCTTTCTTTCATTTTATCATCCAACAAAAGAGCTACAAATATCTTTTTAAAATTTGTTGGTCTACTATTTGGAGATCTCATTTGAAGTCCTATACTTTTCTCTGCTTGAACATATTCTTTATTAGGTTCTTACCAATGGATTTTATTCCACATAGTAGACAATAGAGATCTTAATTGTACTTCCCCCACAAAAATATTAACAAAGAAATCAGTATGCTTCTCTAACAAAAGATCATGGGTAAAGAATTCACAGAGCATATCTTGCTCTTCAGGCTTTGAGTCTGCAAATATTTTAACAAATTCTTTATCATTAGGTTCATAGGGATGATCATTGTAAATTCTAAGCAATTTCCATCTAGAACATTGTTCATTCAAAAACATGGAATACAATCTGGATGGCCTTCTACAGGATAAAAGAAATTTAGCTATTTGACATGCATCATGTTTCCCCTTATAAGCTTTATGAAATGCTTCTCTTAATAACACCATTTCCATTTTCAATCTGTTATTCTCAACTTGTGCATTTCTAAGGAAATAGCACCGTTCCATCCATTTCATTAATAATGGAGGAATTTGAATTTGGAACCATTCATTTACCGTTGGCTCGGTTTGAACTTCTCTGGATTCCATCTTTGGTTTACTTGTGCTTTCTTGCAAGCCTTGCTCTAATTCTACAATCTTACTAAGAGAAGTATTTAATTCTTCTTTTTGTCTTTTCTTTTCTTCTTCAAAGGCTAAAAACATGAGCATAAAATTTCCTTTTAAATTCTGAATTTCTTTATTTAATTCATCCCTATGTATCCTATTTTCCTTATCACAATTCTGAATTTGTATTTGCAGCTCACTAATAGATGTATCTTTTCCCTACATTTCCAACTTTAAATCCTGAATTTCTTGATTCCTTTCATTTATTACTGTCTTATACACCATTATTTCCTCTTGTTGTAATTCCATCCTTTCCTTATTTTCATGCAGCTGACTTCTTAACTCTTCTATCTCTAATTTCAATTTTTCCAATTCCATGTTAATATTTCCAGTTTCAACAATTTCAACAACTTTATTAATAACTGGAGACAATTTCCCTAACATACTGTCATCAATCTCCATAGGAAGTGGAGATTGTCCCCTTTCTATTTCCTATTTTTCTTGTTCTACAACTTCCTCTTCAGATACCAAGTGAAAATGTACTTCTTCAACATATATTTCTTTTTCTGAGGATTAATGAATTGACTCCTCAGTTTCCAAGTTTCTCTTTTGCTTTTTAGCTTTTGACCTATTCTCTTTACTCTGTGCTGGGGTTTCTACAGATCCAAAGGATAATATTTTACTCCTCCTTAAAGGAGGAGTATCCTGATAATTTAAAATAGTTGGATCATTAAGAAGAATAGTTCTTCTTTTCCTCTTCTTAACAGGGTGAGTATCCACATTTGGACTCATTATCTCTACATCTTCTATCTGTGTTGGAGTTTCAAACTCATCTTTTCTAAATTCTAGCACTTCCTCACCAACTATGGTGGGAATTTGGGGTTCAGGAGCCTTGGGGTCTTTGAAGGAAGTTGCTCTAGAAGGTGAAGCAACTTGTTTTGAAGATTCTCCTAATTTTATCTTCCTTCCTGATGTAGGCATATCAAACTTCCCCAAAAAAATTTCCCATTTGCTTTTAGGTTTCTTATGGAAATGATATTTACAAATCAATTGAATTAACCCATGGTGTTTTAATGGCCTTGAACCTGTTTTGTATCTCTCTATTGAAGAATTAATAGAATCATTCAAGAAATGAGGCAAATTAACCCTTAGAGCAGGGTTTTCCTTCCCATGCTGCAAATGTGTTAACATGTGGAATGCTGGTCCTACCACAGTGGTAAGTTGACCTTCACAAGTAAAATATCTAATAATCCATGCAACAACAGTACCCTAGGGTTCTAAGATAGAAGCTTGCTGAAACCCCTTATTTTGTCCCCTAATACTAACAACTATCATGGGTTGAGGATCTCCCTATCTAATGAATAATTCTGATAATTTTTTATATGGAATTTGTGTGGTTTCAGATATTTTAATACCAGAATCTTCTAACCCTGAAATAGAAGAGATAATTTTTAAACTCACCTTGAAACGCTTCCCATGCAGAATCACCTGACCGTTAGAGTAGTTTTCTGCAAATGCATTCACCAACTTTTCATTATACCCTTCAAATTTCCTGATAAAATCCAACCAGCCCACTTCTTCAAACAACCGAGAGATATTTCTTAACCCCAACAACTTTTCTGCAGAAGTTGACTCGGATTTCTTCTTTGTATCACCCATTTTTTTGTCTCTCTTGCTTACCACCCTGCTGAAAAATTCAATAATGCCAAGGACTTGTGCACTGATATTTTTGAAAATATGATCAGACTGTAATCATTTACTCTACTCTTGCTCAGAGCTTGCTGTGTAATAATTTCAATTTGCATGAAAGGCCACAAAAAGAGTGGCGTACTTAACAATTAACCACCAAGTGGCTCAATTTACTAAATTGGGAAAGGAAACTCTTGCCAATCAATCATATTTTATTTGAAAATAACTACTTATTTAAAGCAAAAATTTGTACTTACTTCCATTCCATGATCGCTTGAAGATCTTATACCTCTACCGATTTGACAGGATGATGCAAGGGTATTGGCTAAGGCGACGGTATAATTATTATGACATGAATGAAGACGCTCATGGATGATGAAGTCATTAATAAAGATAGGCTATTACGATGGATTTTATTTAGAATGGCAGAAGAAGGCACATGTACTAATGTACGATAATCAAAGCATCGAAAAAGACTTGAAATTTTTTCTAGATAGGAGTTGGCGAAATGAAAATGAATAAGTTCCGGAGCACACGTAAAGCATGCATTCGGACAAAAAAAATGGTTAAAGTTCCAGAGCACGCGTAAGGCATGCATTAGGAATTGGAAAAATGGATAAGTTCTAGAGCATTGCCAAAAGATGCAGCTGAAACCGTAACCAAATGAAAGTTTCAGAGCATCGTCAAAAGATGCATCCGGAGCAGCAACCAAATGAAAGTTCTGAAGCATTGTTGAAAGATGCAGCTAGAGCGACAACCAGATGAAAGTTTTAGAGCATCATCGAAAGATGCAGCCGAAGCGGAAACCAGATGAAAGTTCCAAAGCATCGTCAAAAGATGCAGCCAGAGCGGCAACTAGATGAAAATTTTGAAGCATCGTCGAAAGATGTAGCCGAAGTAGCAACCAAATGAAAGTTCCAGAGCATCGTCGAAAGATGCAGCTAGAGCAACAACCAGAGAGAAAAATAACAAACACCACTTAACTCAAACTTCAGAAGTTATATCATTCCACAAGAACATCATTCCAACATGGTAGGCTGAAGAGTAGGTTCTAGAGCATCGAGTGTTCAGACCATCAAGTTCTAGAGCACTGGCCAACTGAATGATCAAGTTCCAGAGCATCTTGGAACGGTGCTCCAGAAGTTGTTATTCCTTATGAGAGGCCCTGCAAAATGAAAATATATGTTAAGTCCAAAAATTTATGAAGAATGCTTTGAAAATAAATTAGGTACATGTCTTTTTATTACAATTTTTCATCCATTTTCAATTTTTTTTTAATTTTTTTTTCAGATAACATATAAACATTAAATCAAATAGACTTTGCCTTGGCAGAGTCAATACATTGGATCTCTCCTTGCATTTCTACCAGCTTTGTAAATTCTTCTTTATTAACTGGTTTGTGATAAATACGTAGGCGATGACCATTAACTAAGAGAGTTCGTGAATCACCATCGATAGGTTTTAACTGAACTGTGCCATTCGAGAAAACCTCAGAAATTTCATATGGCCCTAGCCAATGAGTTCTGAGTTTTCCCTTATGGTCTTTATATCTTGAATCGAATAGCAGGGCCAAGTCACCATTATGAAATTCTCTCTCTTTAATATATTTGTCATGCCAAACTTTCCATTGATGTTGAACTAATTCTGTTTGATGAACATCCAGACGAAGCTCATCCAACTCATTTAACTATAAATCTCATTCTATTTGAGCTCGTTTCAAATCTAGACCCAATTCCATAGCTGTTCGTAGGGTCTAAAGTTCAAATTCAATGGGAAGAAGAGGCTTCTTTCCAAAAACAAGCTCATAGGGACTGAATCCAGTTGTAGATTTCCATGTTGTATTATATGCCCAGACGGCTTCAGGCAATTTCCTGGCCCAATCTTTCCTTCCTGAAGAGACAGTTTTTGTCAGTATGTTTTCTAACTCCCTATTAATCAGCTCTACTTGACCATTTGCTTGAGGGTGATAGGGGGATGACTTCTTATGGCTCACCTAAAAATGGTCTGTAAATGCTAGGAAAACTTTAGACATAAAGTGGGGTCCCTAATCTATAACAATGGTTCGAGGGGCTCCAAATTGAAGAAAAAATTTGTTATAGTGAAAATCAGCAACTTGCTCTTCTCTAGCAACTCGTAAAGCTTGAACTTCAGCCCATTTTGTTAGATAATCGGTACAAACTAATATATATTCTTTCCCTTGTGAGGAAGGATCTATGGGGTCGATAAAATATAACCCCCATTTTTTGAATGGTTCCAAAGTTATCTGGGGCTGCAAAGGAATTTCTGTCGAAGCAGTTGGTCTTCCTACTCTTTGACATTCATCACAATGACAAACATAATTTTTAACATCTTTATGCATTGAAGGCCAATAATATCCCGTGCCTAAAATTTTATGGGAAGTTCTTTTTGTAGAATAATGACCCCCTAAAGGATCATCGTGACATACCCTCATAATACTATAAGTTTCATCAGCCTTGACACATCTTCTCAAAACCATATCAGGTCCACAACGAAATAAAATCCCATTAATCCATTTAAATGGTGCACACTCTCGAATAAGTCACTTCCTTTGTTTTAATGTAAATTCAGGAGGTATTTTAGAAGTAGCCAAATAGTTGGCAATATCAGCAAACCAAGGAACCTTTATAGAGATAGCAAACAAATTTTCATCAGGGAACTCATCTTGTACAGGTGCTCGATCACCCTCTTCTTGTTTAATTCGAGATAAAAAGTCTGCCACCTCGTTAATTTTTCCTGGCTTGTCAAGTATTGTCACATTGAACTCCTGAAGAAGTAGTAACCATCTCATTATTTGACCATTAACTACATGTTTATTCATTAAATACTTTACAACTGAGTGATCTGTGTAAACTGTAACTTTATATCTTGTAATATAACGACGAAAATTTTTAATGGCATGAACCACTGCTAAGAATTCTTTTTCTGTTGTTGTGTAATTTCTCTCAGCAGACGTTAAGTTTTTACTAATAAAATATATGGCATATTTACCCCCATCCTCATCTTATTTCCCTAATACTGCACCAATTGCATCATCTGAAGCATCAACATAAACGTGGAAGGGAAGACTCCAATTTGGTCCACATAGTACAGGAGCAAAGACAAGCTTTTCTTTTATTATCTCAAATGATTGTTGACACTTAGACGTCCAATTAAACTCCACATATTTTTGGAGGAGAGAAAACATAGGGGCCGCTAACTTACTTAAGCTTTCTATGAAGCTTCTATAATATCCAACATGTCCAAGAAAACTTTGAACATCTATTTGTGTTTGAGGTACAGTTAATTGTTGTATGAATTCAATTTTTTTAGGATCAACTTTTATTCCTTCCGAGGAAATGTGATGGCCTAAGACTATTCCTTGTTCCACCATTATTAAACACTTTTCGTGGCTAAGGGAAAATCGGTTTTCCTCACAAACCTCCAAAACCCTATCCAGGTTTTGAAGAGATTCATCATAGGTTGACCCATATACTGTGAAATCATCCATATAAGCCTCTACACAATCATAACAAGTGCTACAAATATAGCCAAAATGGCCCTCTGAAAAGTAGCTAGAGCATTACAAAGTCCAAAAGGAAGAACTCGGTATGCATATGTACCCCAAGGACAAGTAAACGTTGTCTTGTCTTGGTCTTCTAGTGCTACCTGAATTTGGTTATAACCACTAAATCCATCTAAGAAAGAAAAATATTTCCTCCTAGCTAAATTGTCCAAAACTTGGTCAACAAATGGTAAGGGAAAATAATCTCTAAAGGTGGCTTTATTAAGTTCTCTAGAATCCACGCAAATTCTCCACTTGCCGTTTTTCTTTGGTACTACTACCATAGGTGACACCCACTTACTATCTGAGATAGGATAAATAAATCCTGCACGGAGGAGTTTCTCAATCTCTACTTTAACAAGATCCTTTAATGCAGGGTTGAGTCTCCTCTGTGGTTGACGAGCAGGTCTTATATTAGGATCAATATAAATGTGATGAGTACAAACACTCGGGTGAATCCCCCTCATGTATGTATAATCCCAAGAAAAAGCTTTAGACCTTTTTATCAACACATTAAATAATTTATCCTCTTGTATTTCTGTCAACCAACTATTGATATTCACAGTTTTTCCTAGTAACAACATAATTGTTTTTGTTCCTAGATAAGCCGAAGTGACAGTGTGTATTGATCATAACAAAGTGTTGAGAGGACAACTATCAGGTATAAGTCGGTGAAATCTTGTAATATCATCAAAGAAATAACTCGTTCTAGGAATCATATTAGCCAAGGGACAAGGCATCCCCATGGTAACATAATTTTGTTCCATCCCACTTATATCAATCGGTTGTCCCAAAATTTCTGGTACATCCTCTATCACTTCTTCACTAGAACTTATAGCCAAATGTGCTACCTCATTCACTAACTCATCCTCTAAGTCTTCTCCATGTTATTTAATCACTACCATGGCCAAAGAGGCTAGAATGTCTTGCCCGCTAAATTCTTCTGGTTCATCAACCCAAACTTTATTATATTCAGTAGGTTTAGCAGGAGGATATAAAAATAAACGTTTACTATCTGGACCATGTGAAATGGTCATACCTCCTTCTCAACAATCAATTTTAGCAGTGACAGTAACCAACCATGGTCTTCCCAAAATTATTGGATAACTATATTTAGGTGTAAGTGATTGAATTATTTGAAAATCAACTGGATATTCCCAACCATCAACTTTAACAAGAACTTTTTTATAACACCTTTTGGAATGGCTATAGATTGATTTTCCATCTGCAAGACTGTAGTTGTAGAACTTAAATTTGTAAGACTTAATTTCTCCATTACATCCACCGTCATTACATTAATAGCTGATCCCAAATCCACCAATGCATTAGGTATTGCTACCTCATTAATTGTAATAGTAATTAGTGGACTCCCAGGATCATCATATTTTGGAGCAATAGTATTTCCAGACAAAAATTCAGCTAGATAACCATCAATGTGCACAGTGTTTATTTTCTTTGGTTTCCTTCCTGGAGTTCTAATACACAGTTGTTTGATCAATTGATTTAACTCAGGAATTTCCTTTATTGCCTGCAGTAAAGGAACCTCTATTTGCAATTATTTAATTTCTAGAATTAATGCAATTTCATAAGCTAATGACATTTTCAGAGTATCTTTTAGAATTGTTGATTTCAGGCGCTTCGAAAATGGTGCTTGAGTTTTGTCCTTTGAAGGATATCTCTTTTCTCCTTTGGAGGAATATCTTTACTAGACTTAGTCAAAGACCGACCTTCCTCCTCCTGAGGTAAACCAACAACTCTTGTTGCTGAAAAGTCAGTAATATTCGTAGGTAGTATAGTATCTTTCTCAAAATTTTGAGAAATAGGTTTGTCTACTACTTCCTCAATAGTGGGCGATTGAAGTGTCCTACCAGAACGTAACTGAACATTTCCACAATGAATTGCATTAAGGCCTGTGACATGATCTTCCTCCGTAGTATATACCAGAGTATTTTGTCTACTATTCTTTGGATTGGGAAGTGGTTGTGCCAGAAGTTGAGGTTGATTCACTTGCTCAGTTTGAGGAAGATTCTGAGGTGGTGGCAAAATTTTTTGTTGTTGATTCCTCCTAGGACTAGTATAAAATTGATTCGGTCCCTGATTCCATTGGGGAGCAATATGTTGTGGGTACCATTGTTGTTGTGACTAGTTTGGCCATTGCTGAGTTCCCCATGATTGATTTTGCCATTCAGGAGTTCCCCAAGTAGGCTGTGGAGGGTAGGGTTGATTCCAAGATGGAGGCCATTGATTACTAGCCCAGTTATTTTGGGGTCTCCATGTAGGATTGGAATTCTGGCCATAAGAAAAATTACCTCCCTCGCGTTGATTTAGCACATTTATTTCTTCTTCAACCTGAGCAGTTTTTTTCTTAGTATTCTTAATATTAGTAAGAAGCTCACATTGATTGGCAGGGTGTCTTTGCTCACATAGTTGACAAACATTAACCTTGTCTAAAGGGAACTCCCATAAAAGATGTTTATTTCGACACCTAGGACAATAAATTGACAAAGTCTCAGGATTATGTGTCTTTGCTCGTATACCATCCAACATAGTATTCAATTGGACCAATATGTCTGTCTTTAGATTTGCTATTTCTTCTCGAAGTTTACCTATCTCGTTATTCCCTTTGAAAAGATTTGTTTTTTGGATTCCTCCATGAGTGCGTGAAAAATTGTGACACAAATCACATACGTCTTCAAGGTTTAACTAAGACACATCACCTTTTCCCATTAAATCAAGACTTCTTCTTGCATCATCATCAAGTCCTTTAAGAAATATAGTCTTGAGAATCTCAACACTAATAGTTGTTTCCCCACATCGTTTAGACAAGAAAAGAAACCTATCCAAATAGTCCCCTAGACTCTCATCCTCATTCTACCAAAGTTTAAACAACTCTTCCTTACGATCACTCACCCTACAATAACTTTGATATTTATTCAAAAACACAATCTCCATTTATACCCAAGTTGTAGGGTAAGTGCACCAAGATGGTCGCACTTTTGTGGCCAAACAAGAAAAAAAAAAGCCATAACGCGTCGTTATGGCTTTTTAAAAGCGAATCCAAATATCATTTCTCATTTGGTTTTTTTTGTGTTTTAGCTTCGCTCGCGGCCAAAAACCCTGTTTTACGCGCTCGCATTCTTGGAGAGGTGATTTCTTCAAAATTCATCAACAACAATTGGATTTCTTCACAAATATGGCACCATGATGACGAACAAATGTAAGAGGTAAGTATTGTTTGGTATTTGTTTTGAATTTGTTAGTTTTAAAATGATTTTGTTTGTTTTAGTTTAGAAATGAATGTTTTTTCTTAATTTGTAGGAAATCCTCAACAAGAGGAGGAAAATCCTCAACCAAATCAGCCTCAACAACAAAATCAACCTCCCCCACCATTCTCTCAATACCCTCCTGGCACTCAAGAAAATTTGAGTGAAATTGAAAACAATAGAAAAGAAGTTGAGGATCTTATTAGTAGGTTGAGTGATCAAAATTATTCAACCATAGAAAGAATACATCTAGCAGATTCATTGAAGGATTTGTTAAAAAATGTAGATGCAATTACCCAACAAATATTTGGATGGAAAAATAGGAGGCAAACATCGAGGGCATATTATGCAGACAAATTATCATATAAACAAGTAAAAGATTTAAAGATTACTAAAGGAAATTTGTGCTCTCTATTCACTGACCCTAAAACAAATCAAAATCTCACCCTCAATGCAAAGAGGTTTCCTATTCATTGGTGCCACCACCAAGAGATTAGGAACCGTTTTTATGACAGATGGTATATGGTCTTTGATTACCCACCATGCAATAACTGTGAAGTCCCCCAATATTTTCTTAGGAAATTATACTATGAGTTTGTATTGAACCAAATCCCGAATTATTTTGATATGAGGGAGTTTCAAGGGAGAGATGGGGGGTTAGCATAGGATAGGCTCGGTGCACAGCTGGATCCTACACGACAGGGGAGACGACCTCTCGCTAGGCTGCCTCGTGAGCAGATTGTGATGCCTACAGTTGCAAAGGAGAGTGTTGATGTAGAGACTTTGCAGGTGATCACATCCTTGACTCGGAGTGTCATCCACCACACTAGCCCCATTATACAACACAATCCAGGGGAGTCTTCAGGTGGTGGCCTTCGAGGCCATGTGTGTCGATCTTGCAGAGCCACTTGTTCGTATGACCTTACCAGCCCTCAAGAGGGTGCTACGCAGGATCCATATGCTTCTACGCAGACTGATCCGTATGCATCTACGGGGATGGAGAGGGTGGCTGACATTCTGCATGATGCATATGGTATTGACAGTCAGGTAAAATTCAACATGTTCATTGAATTTAGTTTATTAAATTTTGATTGTGAAATGCAAGATTAACTAATTTAGTTTTATTATTTTAATAAAATTGCAGGGTCATAGTGTTGACCTGGGTACACCAGTCAATCTACTTATTTTTGCAGTACACCTATCAGTGGGGTATGTAAAGTTAGTAAACAATTATAAATTTATTACATGTGTTAATAGCATTGTTTTACGAATGGTATTTTAATATGTGATTTTGGATGTTGAACAAGGTGTTGTTGGAGGTTTCAAGGAAACACCTCCGAGTGCAGTAGATTTGCTCAAAATTTCACTGAGGTAATATAGAATAAAGAGAACTTAAAGTTAATGAATTCTAAGTTTAATCTAGATTTGTGTATATATAGTCATAAGAGTATATGGGTTCACTAGGTTATTATTTGAAATCTTTTAAGAATGGTCCTACCATGATTGTTTGTCTTAGAATTCCTACACTAGCAAGCTATATATAATAAAAATTTAACATGGAACTAACAAAGGTAGAGCTACATTCTACTCCATCCTATATAATTTTTTGTGATGTCAACGTAACCAAGAATAAGACTATGGATGTCCTACATGATGCCAATGTAACCAAAAATAAAACTTCTATCCTCGACCCTATCTATCAGCCAAGACTCCTTCAATATCTCCTAGATGCTTGGAGATGCTTAAGACTAGGTTAAAATACCCTATATTCTCTACATTTGTTGCATAGCTCATCAAGTTTCCCTATATGTTCTCTAACTAATCATGATTGCATGGAAAGAAGTTATAAGTACTCTTTAAACTCTCAACTATTGGAGCCTCCTCAAACTTTCCCATAGGACGTGGAAAATGCTTAGAAATGATTAAATTCCCTAATAGGGTGTGGGAGATCTTTTAGGAAAACATTTGACATAATTTGATCCATTGAATTCTTCTTCATTCTTATATATTCCTCAAATATACTTTGCAATACCCCTATCATACCTAAATCTACTACATTCATGTCCTTGTTAGCTAGCATGTAGGGGATATAGTATGGTCCATGAATTTTTATGTCTTCTTTTTTCATTTTTCTATACAATCCTCTTTTATCTCACTACTAGGTCCTCACATAAAAAGAAAAGAAAAACATTACTTCTTTTTCTCATCTAAGGCCCCTAAGGTTTTAAACCCCTTAGATGCAAGGATTCAAAGCACATCAACCATGTGGTGCAAATGACTAAATCCCAAAGACGATTTGTAGCAATGAAAGAGTTTGGAAAGGTAGAGAGAGCTACACTGGTGACTCAGGAGAAACTTCAGCTTTCAAAAACAAAGCCAATTAGGCTGGAAAACATGTGGATCAGGACAACATTTGGTGGAAGAGGAAGAAAGATGACTAGAACTCGGAGGCCCACCATACCGATTTTGATATTCAACCATGAGAGCAAGAGAGAGCTGATATCATGTATCAAAACATTAAGCATGCATTCTTCTAGCCAATGGAGAAGGAGATGATTACTTTTCTTCATTTTCATTTGCATAACCATATCATGGCATGGGAACCAAGAAGACCAAGGATTTCCAAGTTTTATGTGGAGGTAATGGATGTGGTCCAAACTTTAGGAGGGGCAAGAAGGTCAATGTATGATCTTGATGAATGATAGAAGAGGGGTTGGTCAGACAAACCAGGGGCACCTAGTCATGAGTAGGGACCTATAGGTTAGATTGGTGAAGCAAAGCACCAAGGAGGTCTTACAAGGAAAGGCCTAAAGCAGGTACATACAAGGAAAGGCTCCTGCCTGCCTGCTCCTCTTCCTCTATTTGAACCTCCTTGAGGTCCTCTACCCCTGTTATATCCACCTCTTGTAGATGTTTCACCTCCATGCTCTGTGAGTTTTGACTCTCCTTGGTTTCTTTGGTCATTTCCTCTACCTTGGTAGCCACCACGCTGTCCTCTTTGATCTCTTTGATCTCTGCCTTTGCCTCTACCCTTAGAAGTCTGATCTTGCTTCCTCTTACTCCTCTCTTCAATCTTTAATGCCAATTGATAACATTGGTGCACTATTTTGGGGCTTAAGAGAACCATCTCCTCTTGAATGTTCCACTTCAAACCATTGAGATACCTTGCCACCTTGATACTTTCATCCTCTGTGACATTGGACCTCATGCAAAGTCTTTGAAACTCCTCAGTATAAGAACTCACATCCTGATCTCTTTGCCTCAAACTCTGTCTCCTCTTATGCAACTGAATTTCATAGTCTTCAGGTGGGTATGCTTCTTTCACCTTGGCAACCATTCCCTTCCAAGTAGAGATAGGCTGCCTTGCCTTCCTTCTCCCTCTCTGTCTGAATGAATTTCCACCAAGTTAAGGCAGAACCTCTTAGTCTTGATTTAGCCACCTTTACCTTCTATGCTTCAGTGACTCCATCACACTCAAAATGGTTTTCCATTCCCTCTATCCAATCCATAACTAAATCAGCCTCCATCTTTCCACTAAACAGTGGTACTCCTTCAAGTGATTTTCCACTCAAAGCCTTCAATGCTTTCAAGAAGGGATCCTCCTTCAATATAGGGTTAGGTTCAGGGATTCTATCCTCCTCTGCAACCTCTTCTTCTTTTGCTATTCTTCCATCAAACCACATAACATTCAGTGCTTGCTCAAGTTGGTCTAACTTCTCTCTCAATACCCTATTGTCTTCCTCTATTTCTTCAACCCTCTTGGCCAACTCAGCATTTGTCACCATGATGCTAGAACCACTAGACTTTGTCTCTGACATACAAGATCAATCCCAAATATTTTGCTTGCTCTAATACCAATCTGATAGGGAGAGGGGTTGGAGGAATTAATCACTGATTCCTGCTCTAGGCCTTTCCTTGTAAGACCTCCTTGGTGCTTTGCTTCACCAATATAACCTATAGGTCCCTACTCATGAATAGGTGCCCCTGGTTTGTCTGACCAACCCCTCTTATATCACAAACTCCAACCACCAAATCCACCTTGGTTCATTTCCACAACTCTTCCTTAGCCTTTACACTATACTAAAGACCAATCTTCCTCAACACTCCATCAACTCTTGTAGGGGTAGTGATAAGTCTTAAAAGGCTTCAAACTTTCCTCCAAAGGTGTTTGAACAACCTCCAAGACTTCAACTTCCCATCGCTCTCACCAATCCTTTAGCTAGGGTTTGAAAGGCTAGTAGCCCTTGAGCCCCTATTAGGTCTCCTTCACCTAAAAAATAGGTTAGAACTCACAAATCTCAAAAGGAATTCCCACTCTTTTTCCAAGGTTCTTGGTTCACATGGACAACACTCAGATTCTTGAGGTCTCAGCCTTCCACTGTCTCTACAAAGCTCAAACATGAAATGGAGCAAAAACTAGGGTTTTAAGCCTTCCCTTGATAGTTAGCAAACTTCCAATTTGTTTACACACCAAATGGATAGATGGAGCCTCCTCCTTCATGTAGTAACAAGGTAACACACCACCCTACCTCCTCCAAGAAGAAAATCCTCAATGGCTCAACACCCCTACAAGATTTGTGACCTGCACAACAAGTTTTTCCTAGCCAGACTTGCACTGGCTCGCCTAGGGCATCACTTTACTAGCAACTCCTGCACTCAAACAAAACCTACCAACTAACATATGTAGAAGCATGGTGTCTAGGCACTATTTCCAAAAGGTCGTACAATTTGTACAGTGGAAAAGTGCTCTAGCACCCCATTTACTCAACACTGCCTGTTTTAGGCCAGCAAGCACAAAGAAACCAAAATATTTACAAAGAGACAAGAAAATGATTGAAAGAACTATCTAAAGGCTACAAAAAACTTGTACTGGATTTATTCTACATCCTACACACAACACAAAACCAGATTTAATCCATTAGAGCCTTCTTTCAGACCAAAAAATAGAAAATTTCACTCAAAAAACTGTTTTCCTTCAATTTCCAACAAAACAATCCGTACAAACGTACTTTCAACCTTGCACAAAGGTCAAGGAAACCTTTAAATATGCTTTCCCAACAGTTATTTTTCCAATGGGCCCTTCTTGGCCGCTCAAACACAAAAGGAGCATGTTTTTGCAAAAATTGTCAATAATTGCAAAAACCTCCATTCCTAAACTTTGGACTAGAACCTTTTTGTTTCTCACCCATGGTCAACATGACCTTATTAGAAAACATCATTCCAACCACAAAAATTCCTGAAGGCATACATCTAAGTCATAAACTCATTCTATACTTCCACATTTTGCCTAGTGTGCTCTCTATTGCTTCCTAGGTGCTCCTGCACCAATGAAATTAAGGAAGAACAACAAGAGAGGAACAGGAAAAATAAAATCAATACATAGTTTCAAGGATTTTTCAAGTGAGTAAGAGAGCTATGGGAGAAACCTCATCTAAAATATTTTGAACTAGAGTTTTATATACCATTTAGAGAGCTTGGTTTTCATGGAGTTCCTTTCAAATCCTCTGCTTTTATTGTTCCTATGGTAAATTTTTTGGTAGAGTTGGTGGAATTACCTTTCTTAGTAATCACTATTAGTGAGATTGAGATTGTTAACCTTGAGAGAGTAGGACTTGGGAAAAAGGGATTTGATATGGCTATTGTTTTCAAATAATTAAAGCGAGATGTACTCCATATGTACGCCATTCCTCAATCTTCACTTGATGGGATCAAGGAATGGATGAACTCCATGGATATAAAGTATTATGAACTTGAACTGGAAACCAATTTGTAAGACTATTATTGATGATCTAGATAAATTTATTGAAGATGTTGGTTGGGAATTTTTGAATATGGAAGCTAGTGATTTTGATTATGATAATTCAGAAGAGTCAGATCAAGGATATGAACCCTCTAATGTAGAAGAAGAATCATACTTAGATTTCATACAGCCACCATCAAGAGTGTTACAAGCCAATCAACAAGATGGAGGGAATTCTTATATAAGGATAATTTTCAATGTTGCAGGTACCAGCTTTAATGCCAACTACAATGGCAACATTGAAATTCCTAGCATATTTATGTTAAGAAAATTTCCTTTAGATGCAAGGATTCAAAGCACATCAACCATGTGGCTTAATTTATATCATAAGTTGTACCATGATGTTCACTATGCATTCCTCTACTCTTTCGACTGTCAAATGTGCCATTGCCTTGTCATTGATCACCATCATATTCTCCTTTTCATGATTATTTTCTCTATCATCTTTGGTATAAACACTTGACTATTATATTTAACTCAAGTGAGGAAACTTAAAAATCATAATGATAGGCCAAAGAAACAATATTCAGTCTTTTCATGGTAAAAGGAGACCTCAATTTAATCATTGTCATCCTCAAAAGGTTAATTCCATTGTCAAACATTTATTGCATATTGTTGATGGTGTTTTCTGCACAGCAACAACTCAGACAGAAAATGATATTCTATCTCTCTTGAAAGATAATCTTCAACAATAGATTGTTGAAAATCACCCCAAGGTCTCTCGGGTGTTAGGTCATAACAATGCATAAACAACTCAGATAATATGTGAAAATGCTGGTAATCACAATCGGACCTTACTACAAGCAAACTGTATCTCTCCACTTATCAGATCTTGCAATATGATGATCTTAAAACCTAAATCTAACCGGATAATAAAGAAATAGCAAAAGACAAGGGTGCAAGGATTGAATAAGATCTAAACTATTCCTAGAATGAACAATGCAAATGACAGGTATCTGGAATGGACCAATCTCAAATAACCAATTCTTGCTTAACCCACAACGCAATACCACAAGAACAGTGCAATCTTCTAAGGTATACATATTTTCAAACCATAGATATGCATCTACAATCGAACTTAAGCATAGACAAATATTCGGTCCAGGTTGACTTCACCAGCCTACTACAATCAGATAGTTACTGGGAGTATAGACCAAAGATTGCTTCAAACATTCCAAATATGAAATCATAAACACCATTCACTAAACTGAAACTAATCTATTTCTGAATATTAAACCCTAAATCTTCAAGCAATTTAAAAGATAAAACAACAGGAACCATGCAAGATGGAATAACACAAAAGATTGCACCAGGAAAACCACAATGTCTTCAGTTGTATTAATCACCCAAATGCTGCAACAATTCCACTGTTTTGATACAGTATTTGCTTCAAGAAATTGAATACTACTCCTATTACAAAAATACTCTAGCTTTTGCTCTTTTATTTCTAATGTCTTCTAGCTGATGTCTAACCCTTTACAATGAGGCAAGAATTCCTATTATAGCAAATACCAAGATATGTCGGCCCAACCAAACATTTTTACAAAATAATAAAAACTGCCAAAATAGGTCAGCTCAGGAAGGAAATAAAACAAAGGCACACATTAAATGCCCTCCACCATCAAGGTCGGCCTTGACACAGTCCCCAATGAAGTCCGGTCCAATGCATGCCCTATGATAATAGGGATGCACAAATCTTGAAATGAGCATTAACTGCCATTTCCCTTACCCCTTTTCTGAACCGATGACCCTTGGACCCTCAAAAATACTCCATCCAACTCGGTGACAGGTGGAAAAGGAAAAACCTTGAGCCAACATTTAATAGAGTCAATTTCCTCCCTGGACTGTTCAACAGTTTTACTCCAATCTTCCTTGCTGGACAGATATCTATCCATTACCGCCAAGTAGGTGGCTGCATCATCCAACTGGTGGCCCGTTATAACTCCTTCAGAATCCGGGGCATAAATTTCATGCCACCACTCCTTCAGTTTCTCCAAGCTCAGATATTTGGGAGCTATCTTCTTCCTACCGGTCATTACCTCAAAGAAGGCAATGCATCCATCATATACTGCAGTGAGATCTCCATCAATTTATTTTTTCCGCTTCTGGATCTTCCTTATGACCTTCTGCCTAATCCGCAGAGCTTCGAACCATTCCCAAGGTTCATCCAATCTGGAAGAAGGAAGGAAGCCATCCCTAGCCAGTTGTTCTTTGCCATGCCCCAAGATAACCCTTGATTTCTGCAGCAAGAGATCCATGTCCCCTTTATCCTGGGATAGTACATGCTCTAATAATTCTCTAGCCCTGACTGCATCATTTCCAACTGAAAGAATGTCCCTGATGGTATCATCTCCTTTCATTTGCACACTCATCAGCCAATCTATGGCAGCTTGAGCTGAGGCCTTCAATTTCTCAATTCCGGAGATGGTTTCCTTGGGCAGAAATCCAGGAGCGGTAGATGAAGAAGGATGGAGGGACTGCAAGGGTTTCATCACCTCCTCCAAGCATTTTCTTAGTCTCTCATTTTCTTTCTTCAGTTCATGCTTGGTTCGGGTCTCTTTCCTCAATCTGCCAATGATTACAGCACTGGACCCTTCATACTCCTCTATATCTTGCTCCATGGAGGCCGGCCCGAGGTTGATAGTCTGAACATGGTAGTCCTGACCGGTGACTTCCTCTCTTGTTTTGTCTGCAGCAGGGGTGGCAATATGGATAACCCTGTTGTTTGTTTCATCTCTTTCCACCCTTGAGATTACCCTAGCTGTCCTCTTTTTATTTCCTTTACCGATCTTCGACAGCATTTCATCCCAGTCCAAGGGAGTATCCTCAACAATCACTTGTTTTTTCCTTGCAAGTTCTTTTTCTAACCAGTCCGGGGTTGCAGGGTCTACCCGGATTTCTTCAGTTCTGATTACTTCCGATTGTTCCACCACTTTCTCTTCTTCCTCTACAGCTACTTTATCATCCTCCCTCCTAGGAATCTTTTCACCTTGATCGCTTTCATCAAGCCCCGCCTCTGGTTGCACTGGTGATGGAGTTTTAACAAGAGTATCTTCCTTCTGCTCAAGGAATCTGTCACCCCTGCCATTCTCCAGAGAATCCTCATACATCACCAAAGGGGAAGGATGCTTCTCAATCTCCTCTGCCTCGAGCTCCACTGCCTCACCAAAGAGTGTCCCTTCCTCGAAGGGCTCCGCCCCTCCGCTAGTTTCATGTTCCTCCAGAATTTCCTCTTATTGTGCGCTCGGTGGAGGAGAAACAGCCCTGGATGGCTCTGCGGTTGGTGATTTTGGTGGAGGATCTGTCTTAGGCATAGTGTGCTTTGGAGATGGAGTCCTGGATCTCCTTGTGTAGACTTTAGCTTTCTCCCCTCCTGAGCTCTCCACCTCAACAACTGGAGGCTCATCCTTTGATGCCTCTTGACTCTTTTTCTTCGAGGTCCGGGTCGTTCTTGCTTTCTTTGGTGGTGGGGAAGCATCTTCCTCTTCTGCTTTTCCCAAGTCTTCCTCATCATAGGACTTGCTAATCGTGAAGGTCTTCCACCTTCTCTTTCCTTTTGGCTTCCTCTTCGCCTCGGGTTCACCTTCTTTGGGGCCTCTGATCTTGATCTTAAAAGGGGAGCTTTTGGCAGTTTTCCCTTTGGGGTCATCTTCCCCGGATTCCTCTGAAGTAGACATGGGGCTGAGACTGCCCATCAAATTGAAGGTGCAGGTTACCTTCTCATTCTCTAGCTGCCAAATCTTATGTTTAAGCCAAGAAAGGTTGAATTTCATCACTGGGGCCATTAGATCTTCCAATTCTGTAACCTCGTCCTCATTCCAATTGATATCCCCAACCGGCCAATCCTTCACTGCTTCATAGGTGTGGTCCTGTACCAGATTTCCATCATCCTCCAACTGATCCGGGATCAGCTTGACATTGTATTGTCTGACTTCCTCCACAGGGAGCCTGGAATATCTCTTCTTTCTGGCCTCAAGGTCGTCCTTGATATTGACCCAATAATCTTCTAGGTCATCCTTATGCCTGTACTCCCTAGTAGCTTTCTTCTGCGCTTCTCCTATTATGTCAAAGTTCATCCTTTTGGAATGGAAAGAGAAACCATATGCTGCCAATTCCTCTTCTGTAGTGTGGGATGATTGGATAGAAGGGCACATTTCTACCACACCAATTCCAAGGGGGAAGTCTCCACCAAAGCCTGTCTTGTGCTTCTCTCTCTTTACCACACCATCAAATTCACAAATTTGCCTCACAACCTCCAACAAAACAAGGTGATCAGTTGGATACCGAGGCAACCTGTATGGAGCGACCGGGCATCCATCAATTCTGAGATAGGTGAAGGTGGGGAATTGGATGAACCAAGCTCCATAGTTCTTTATTAGCCCTTTGGCTCCATCCGACAGCCTCATGTGTTCAGCATTCTGTAGCATTTGGGTGATATGCATTGTGAATGCATCGTTAGCCCTTCTGTAATCTTTATGCCCAAGATGCAATTCTGGATAGACCTCGTAGATAATATTCTGTCCAAGCGTCCCTTGTGGGTTCAGACCCTTGTATGGGTAGGATATGGCTAACACATACATGATATAAGAAGACATAGTAAATTTCTTGTTCTCTAGGACACTCCTTAATTGCTTGTCAATTTCTGCACTGATAAGCCCTGCCCAGTGATAATTAGTCCCTTGTCCAATTTTGGTGATCACATGGACCATCCAACTCTCCAACACTCCTGCACTTTTCAATTCTGCCACCCTGTTCAAAAGGGTGATAGCATCATATACATCTGACCTGAACTTAACCCTGTGCAACTACTTGGGAAACTTAGAATGGTGGGACTTTGGCTTCTCTAACCATGAGTTGATCATTTGTTGAGCCTTGATGGGTTCATTCTCATAATATGTTCTGGCAGTGTCTATACTCAGAGCACTCACTGAGGGTAGATCAGGCATGCTGAAAGCTTGTGCAATGGAAACAAGGCTGAAATTCGCCAGAACTCTTCCCTCGGTACTAGCCACCCTTTGTGTATCAAAATCATATTGCCTGGCACACTCAAGAATCAACTCATAGCATTGAATTGCTGAAGGGAAGCCTGCCACATGTACTAGTCTGGATTTCATCATTCCTTGCCTCAGGGCTGACAGGTCCTTCTTCGTCGTCCTTTGCTTAAATTATTCATACCTCCAGGCTTCCACATTGGTATCAGATACTTCGGCCCACACAGAAGATACCTTGCTCTCGGGAAGCTGACTCTTGATATCTAATCGTAACCGTTCTGCCTCAGAGATGGATGACCCCTCCGAGCCACCCTTAGATTTTCTGGTAGCAGCCTTGCTTGGTTCGACCTGCACCCACAAAAGACATCATTGGTACTCAATCATTAGGCATAATCTGACCAAAGGCTAGCATAAGATCATATAAAACCATTAAAATTCATCACAACTGCCAATCCTTTGAAGATCCAGAAAAATAAAGCAGTCCAGGAAAATATCGCAATCTGGGAAAATCCAGTCGGGGCGGAATTTCGAAGAAATCCGACCCAGACGGATTCCTGCTGCCAAAGCATCATTAGTCAAATGGATCGTTAGTACGGATGAAAGATCAAAAGATAATCATGGAATTCACTCACTGGCAACAAGAAATAAGCATTTAACAATCATTTCATTAGTCCTATCATTGAAACATCAAAAAGGACAAAGCCAGGCAGTATGATCCGAAAAAATCCAGATGGAACGGATTTTCGCGGACAGCTTGAAATGTTCCGGTAATTACCCCAGCCCGCGGAATAAGCCCAAACCGGGAAAATCTGAAAGCGGCGAAATTCCGCGGGGACCTCGGAAACCCGATAAACGATAAAACGCGAACCAAAAGCCAGATGATCACGGGATCTCCTCTTCCTGAGTTCTAATGGTCTCAAAACTGACATTAATCAACAAGACTCAGGACGCAAAGGATTTCAACTTCTCAAAAGCTCTCAAAGGATGAATCCCAATGCCAAAACAACGATGCCCTAATTTGAATAACCAGGCCTCCACCATTAAAACCAGGGGAAACTTTAAGGTTTAAAATATCAGCTAAGGATTTACCTAAAGCACCTGGATCTTCACAGGACGGGGGGGTCAGCGTGATACCAGGACAAGATCGCTCAATCACAATGAATTCTCAGTTCTGGGCTGAACACCGAGGAAAACCCTAACCTCGTACAATATGGCAGATTTTGCACTAAGAGGGTAAATAATCTAACCCAGAATCCCATCCAAAGGATGCCCCTGTTATCTAATGGATAAATGCAAGCTCCTAGGGCATGGAAATAGAAATTCTTGAAGAAACGAATCCAACCCCAACTCTATAAATACGGAATCAAAATCAAGCAAGGGCCGACCCAAAATTATCACCCAATGCAGAAGCACTTAATCATCAAGCAAATAAATAAAAGGGGGGCCAATGATGACCTACCATGGATCAATGCGGATGAAATTCGAGCTCGAGGAAGAAACCAAACGCGTCCTTAGCAATGAAAACTTTAACCAGCAGTGCTCTAATCAATTCACACAAGCAATCCAAATCAACCCCCTAAGCACAAGTGAGAATTTCTAATCGCCAGAGCATAAACAAGTGAGCAATGAAATCAAAATGATGCTTAAAATATGCCCTAAATCCGCCCATATACCCGTCTGAGCAGAGGTACCCAGTCATTAATGAGCGACAAGACACTTCTGACAAATCCGAAAACCCGAGCTCAAAATGGAATTTCGGAAAATCCTAAGATGCGCGGAGATTCAGATTTCGCGGAAATGCAGAAACCGGGGAAAGGACGAAGATCGAGATTTTGGCAGAGTCCGGGAAAATCCGCTAGGACCGGAAAATCCTGGATCCAGGCAGAAACCCAGAATCGGAGAATCCGACCAGGAACAGAAAAAGAGCCAAGGCCCGAGAAAATCCACCAGAGGTGGAAAATCCCAGATCCAGGTGAAAACCCGGATTTGGCTTAAAACTTAATTTCAATCAATTCAAACCTCAAGGCAAGGTCAAAGCCAGCAAGACCAATATGTCAAGACCCTGAAATGATAAATGCAATAAAACCAAAAGGTCAAAAGACATCCGAAAAGAGGGTCCCTACTCCAAGTGGGGCGTGTGTGCAAAAACTGCACAACAAATGGCGACTCTACTGGGGAAATGCTCCTGAGCATTTCGATGACAAACTGGAATCAAGAACCCAGAACCCATGGTTTCAACTCGAAGATCTAGCCACCACCCTAGGTTAAAACAAAGAAACTCCCAGCCATTCAAACATTCCTATAAGAGGGTCTAAGTGTGTGCACATGCATTCATTACCTGCCCTTAGTTGCAACAAGAACCAGACTTGGTATGAACAGGCTACGTAAAAATTCTTACTCTAAAAGTAACCTGGATAGAGCCTCACTGTCGGTCAGGCATCCATAGCCCCGACGAGGTTATCGCTGTGATCCTCCTAAACATAGCTCTACTGCCAGCCAAGCATCTATAGCCCCGGTAGAGATATTCAGATCCCCCTGATAAGTTGAATTCCAACCTCTTGATTTTCATATTTTTCTCTTTTCTCTTTTTCTTGATACGTCTTTTCTGCTGATATTTCTTTTCTTTTCACACATTTCCTTCAACCTGTGGACAGTGAAGTCCACACTCAGGGCTGAGAATCACAGTGGCACTAGAGCAGAAAAAGGATTTTTCACCTGTTCAAACCTCATAAGGAACTTTAGTAACTTCAGGTATATTAATAATAAAAAGTATGAGACCCCGATATATTCCCATTCAAATTGACTAGAAAGCTCTTCGCCTCAGAATAAGGAAAAGTGAAATAAGATAAAGAGTTTGTACCATAGTGTCCTGAAAAGACGATTAGAGTTTGTAAGGGAAATACCAAGAACATCAAACCTAATTTGTCACCATTGTCATACAGATGAACCCAAAGATCCCCAAAAGAGAAAGAACCAAGAGCAAGAGCAATGCAAACAAAAACAAACAAACCAAAGCAAACCTACTCTAACCAAAGCAAAACAAGCAGACCAAAAGGGAAACCTATTCTAACTATATACAAAGCAGAGAGCTGCAGGCAGCTCAGGACTGGAAATAATGTTTCAAATACTACACATTGACAGGCAGTGGGATATCCTCTCCCGTGAGAGTCTTCAAACGGAAGGCATTATCTCCAAGGATTTCAGCAATCTGATATGGGCCAAGCCACAACTTGTCAAATTTCTCATGGTTTCCTTTCTGATCATGAGGTTTATCCCAGTATAGGACAAGGTCAGAAATCCTGAAGGCTTTGACTTTAGCTCTCCTGTCAAACCATCTCTTAACTACCCCCTGATGTTTGACAAAATTTTCAAGGGCATTGTCGCGTTTCTCTTCAAGGTGCAGCAGTTCTGTTAACCTAGCCTCCCTTCTGTCCCCTTCATCATAAAACTGATTTATAAATTGCAAAGTTGGGATCTTGAGTTGGATAGGGAATACTGGCTCCAGACCATATACTAAGTGATAAGGAGATATTCCAACGGAAGACTTAAGTCTGGTACGATCTGCCCAAAGGGCAAACCGAAGCTGGGTGTGCCAGTCTTTAGGGTTTCTCTCTAACAACTTACGGATGACGGTCAACAAGTTCTTATTAGAGGATTCTGCTAAACCATTGCCCTGAGGGTAATAATTATATGCAAACTTCACAATAATGCCATGATCAAAGGCCCAATTCAAAAATTTCAAAGATGCAAAGGCGGGACCATTATCACAAACAACAGCAATAGGGCATCAAAAACGATTAAGAATAGCCGACTCTAAGAAATCAATCACTACCTCAGTTGTACATTGCCTACAAGCAAAAGCTTCAGTCCACCTCATAAAGTAATCAGTAATAGTGAGAATGTACCTGTGTCCTGCAGAGGATGGTGGATTGATGGGGCCTATGAAGTCCATACCCCATTGAGCAAAAGGTCTTACCTCAGTAACCGGTTGGAGTGGAAGTGCTGCACACCTTTCTCTTGTTGCTGCAGTCTGGCAAGTATGACAGGTCCTGACATGTTGGTGAACATCCTTGAACAGTGTAGGCCAGTAATACCCTGCCCTCAAAATCTGATTTGCAGTGGCGATTGCAGAACCATGACCAGTGCCATATTTCTCATGAAATTCAGTCATCACTCGATCAACTTCCTGTTTCCCAAGACACCTCAAATAAATGCCTTCATGATTTCTTTTATACAGAACAACTCCTTTCAACATGAAACCGTCACTTTTCAATCGTAAAGCTCTCCTTTGAACTGCACTGAGATGACCTGGAGGTCGTTGATTCAGTAGATAATACACCAGGTCATCATACCAACCATCTGGGGAAACCTCTTCAATATTATAATTCTGAACAGACAATTCAGGGCCCATTTCTACCATAGTCTGAGTGAGTCCTTGTCCTCTCACCAGCTTCATGGGCTGGATCTCGATATCATACTCTTGTAGCATGGTCACCCATTTAGCTCTATGCTCACCTAACTCATTCTGCATCAGGAGTAACTTAACTGCAGAATATGGAACAATTGCATACACTTTATTTCTAAGGATGTAATACCTAAATTTCTTTACTGCTCTGACCAGAGCATACGCCTGTTTTTCCACACTTGGATATTTCAACTCAGCATCTTTTAGCGGTGCACTCATAAAAGCAATAGGATTCTCATTTCCCTCATCAGACTTTTGAGTCAGCATTCTGGCACATGAGTGATCTGAAGCAAACAAATAGATATAAAAGGGTTTGCTGTAGTTCAGACTGACCAATACAGGAGCATCAACAATGGCTCTTTTGATCTCTGCAAAGGCTTCCTTTTCTTTTGTAGTCCATTCAATCTTGGCATCTTGTTTCAACATTGCATTCAATGGCTTAACAATTTCAGCAAATCCAGTGATGAATTTTCTGACAAAGTTAATCTTACCAAAGAAAGACTTCATTTCCTTTTTGCTAGCAGGCGGCTGAATCTTCAAGATGGCCTCCACTATTTCTGGATCAATAGCAATTCCCTTTTCTGATATGACATGTCCCAGTAGCTTTCCTTCTGTTACTCCGAAGATGCACTTTTTTGGATTCAAGGATATGCCAAATTCTCTGCACCTTTGGAATACTTTGTGCAGATCCGAGATGTGATCCCCTCTGTTCTTCGAAAACACAGTCAAATCATCCATATAAATGATGATGCATTTGCGTATGATATCCTTAAAGGCAATATCCATAGCTCTCTGAAATGTGGCCCCTGCATTGATGAGTCCAAATGGCATCCTCCTGTAGGCAAAGGTACCCCACTTAGTTGTGAAAGCAGTCTTATGTTTGTCCTCATACTGGACCATCACTTGATTGTATCTGGAATAACCATCTAGAAAGGACATCATCTGAGATCCATTAACCACTTGAAGTACTTCATCCAATGAAGGAACTGGATAGTTGTCCTTTTCTGATGATCTGTTTAGATTTCTGAAATCGACACACAACCTAATTTATCCATTCTTTTTCCTTACTGGAACCAGGTTTTCCACCCATGTTGAATTCCTGACTGGGAATATGATTCTGGCAGATAGCAACTTCTGAACTTCTTTCTGTATGACTGGTTCCAACAATGCGTTGATAGGTCTCTGTCTCTGTCTGAAAGGCTTGGCATCTGGCTTCAGGGGTATAGTATGAGTTATGATTGATGTATCATAGGTCTTCAAGTCTTCATAACTCCAAGCTACAATATTAGGAAAGCTGTGGAGTTCTCCAATTATTCCTTGTCTTTCTTCAGGAGTGCATACTTTGCTAATGAAAATGTTCTTGGCATTATCTTCAGTTCCCATATTGTAAGTATCACACTGTCCACTGATGGATTCTTTCTTGGACTTTTGTTCCTGATCCTTAATCTTATCCATATCAAAAATGCGTTCCAATTGTACCATCCCCCTGGGAATAGTGTTTGATTTTAGATTCAGCACACCTTCTAGATCCAATTCTGCTTCCTGAGGCTCCGTTTCATCGATGATTTGGAAGCAAAAACATCTGTATTTGTGATAAAATCCAAAATATGCTTATCATCCTCAAACACTTGGAAGTTAGTCACATTGTCTGGAACTGATGGCACAGGAGTTAATTCTACAGTGAATTTCTTCAATCCTGACAGAGACAAAGGCTGCAGAGTGCTTGCTGCTTGAGCCAGAGAATCAGCAGTTTGATTCTTCTTCCGTGGGATCAGTTGGATATTAAAAGCGTCAAATCCCTCAATGAAGTCCCACACTCTATGTCTATAATTGGTCATTCTCCTATCATGGCATGCATATTGCCTCCTTACTTGTTTGACCACTAACTCAGAATCACCAAAAACTTGCAGAACCTTAATCTTCTTCTTAAGTGCCATAAGGAGTCCATGAATTAATGCTTCATACTCCGCTACATTATTTGTGCAATGGAATTGGAGCCTATGGGCTGCAAATAAATTCTTACCTCTTGGACTAATCAGTTCAAACCCTGCCCCAGCTCCATGTTTGGATTTGGATCCATGAAATCTGAGAGTCCAGCACTTAGCAGTGGTAGTCTTCTTTATTACATCATTTGGCTCAATATTGTTGTGTGATTCTTTAGGCAATACAGGCCTCTTGCTTTCACACTCTTCCTGAGGATTCTGCTTGTCTGTCTTAACTGCCTGAGTTGGACTCATGCATCTCTGTACTTGTTCTACTGCTATTTGGCATAAACAACACTCCAACTCTGAATGGGAAGCATTATGAACTCTACACCAATTAGGTAAGAGTAATTCCTCAAAGCGTGTCCTTTTCCCTAGGTGGGTTTGATTCTCCATACACTGCTTGATGAATTCCCGGAAACTGTCCAACAGACTGATCTGATTATCTTCAGGTTCCTTTTCTTACTGAACTGACTCTGTCAAAACAGTAACAGGGCTGGATCCCATTTCTGCATCAATAGGCATTGTGTGCAGCATCAATATCTCCTCTGAGTCTGATTCCTCATACTGAGATGATAGCACGTAATTTCCCATTCCTACTTCTGATATCAGAACTTCTGTTGAAGTCTTTTGGTATTCTGTAATCATGTACTTCATTCTTGGCTCTCTCTCAATTCTGATCTGATTGGGCACTCCTTTCCAGGGAAGCCACATGTGAGAGTGATCAGTGGACACATAACCATTCAGAGCCTTCGTAAAATCTCTTCCTAGAATTAAACCATACGCATCAGGAATATCAGCTACCTGAATATTGATAACCTGCTGAATCCTTGGATTAGAGGCTATCTGCATTTGGATCATGTTTAACTCTCCCACCACATTTACTTAAGTTCTATCTAACTGAGTCACCTTCTTCTGAGAATCAACAGGTGTAATTCCTAGAGCTCTACAAACTCCAAAGGGCATCACATTGGTGGAAGCACCAGAATCTAATAAACAATTATGCAGATTCTTATCGAATATGCGCACAGAAATCAGAAATGGTGGAATTTCTATCTTTCCTTGAAACAAAGTAGGCTGAGTATCTACTTGAGCCACTTGAGTCTTATCCTTTTATTTTCCTTTGTCTCCAGGGGGAAGGTTAGTATGATTTTGTGTCTTCTGAGGCTGAGAACTAGAAATCTTGCTGATATCTTCACCAGAAGGCTTGTCCAAAGACACTGAACGTGCATCATAAGTACCCAAAACTGCCTTCCTAATTGCAGGGAAGCTTAATAATTCAAATGCTGAAAGATTTACCTTTAATTTCTTGAACTCCTCAGCAACATAAGAATCCATCTGCTCCTCGCTCATATTGGTTGATACTTCCCTGAGAGGTTCCTCCACCTTGTCTTTACACACTTGAACAACCTTTTCCCTCTGTGGGTCAATTTGAGCTTGTCGTTCTTTAGAAAGGTATTGTCTGGAAACAGGTGGATAGGATGGATTATTGCTAGCATGAGGATCTGGGGGAGTACTGAAGTTGTTAGGAGGAATGGAAGTAGTGAAAGGACCTCCAGCTTGTGGGCGCCTATGAGGCATATCCCTCAAACCTTGCCTCTGGAACATTTGTACTTCTTCAACGTAGGCTTCCTCTTGATCAAGAGGGCCATTATCATTCATCGTTTCTTCATTGAATAGCTGAGCCACTTCATCTCCATTGCAGACTTGATCTGTTTTGTCTTCATGGGAGTCAGATTCTTCCTCTGGGATATTCTCTTCATTTGCTGGGAAGGGAGTGTGATTTAATACTAACACAGGAGAATCATAAGGGCTTGAGGGCACAATCTCCTGTCCATTCGCATTATTCTCCACCTCATACTGGAAAATAGAAGCAACAGTTTGGAATTCTAGACATTCTAACTCTGAATGCTGACTCATCTTATGGAGCCTACACCATCCTGATAGAGCCGCTTCAGCCAAATAGACGCCACTAGGAGGCTTGTCCTGACCGACTGGCTGATTTGCAGATTGATTGACAACTTGATTAGCTGGCTAATCTAATGGGGTAGGGAATCCTCCGTTGTTAGGTCCTTAATTCCAGGTTCTATTCTACCCTTGTGATTGCCTCTTATTAAATCCAGATCCACTACCTTGACTTCTATCAAAATTTTGTCTCCTTTCATTATTGAACCCTCTATCATTGTTGTAACCCCTATCCTGATTGTATCCTCTATCATTATAGAATCCTCTGTCATTACGTTGTCCCCTGTCAAAGTTCTGGCCTTGTGAAAACTCTCTGTTCTGATTGGACTGCATGCCTTTCTAAGCAGCTTGTAACTGACTATTTTGATTCCTGAGGTAAGTCACCTCTAGGTTTAGCTTCTTTATCTGCTCAGCCATTTCATCAATCCTTTCTTTATTCAAGTCTACAAAAGGGGGCCGGTTTGGGTTACTCTGAGGAGGGACAGACATTGTAGCAGATCCCATAGACTGATGTAATACTTCAGAATTTTGTAGATAAGCAGGGAAACTATTTGGCTGCGGCTGATACATGGGCTGATTAACCTGCTGTTGTGGGAAGTTCGTCATAGGGGAGACTTGGCTCATGGGATGACCAGGGTGTGACACCATAGGTAATTGAAGAACTGGGTTCATGATTGGGGTATGATTGGTAAGTGCCTGATTTACTGCTTGAACCTGGCCAGGATGCGCAACTGGTCCTAAAGAAGGCAGCGGTCCAGTCAAGTGTTGTCTCAAATCTGTACTAAGCTTGACAACCTCTGTATAAGCATCAGTTAGGGTTCCTGGAGGATTGGGTCTCCATTTCAGAAAGGTTGCTGTTAGGCTATCAAGAGCTTCATAATAGACTCCCAGGGTAGTATCATCATCTAAAACATATGGGTCTTGCAATCTGGTGTATGTACGGTGAAACCTATTATTGAAACTGGATATTGGCTCGTTGACCTCTCTCTTGACTTTGATGAATTGCATGTATAACTCGTTGGCACTAATGGGTATTCAGAACTTCTGTAAAAAGACAGCTTCAAGATCATTCCAATTAAGAATTGAACCAGCAGGGAGATGGTTGTACCAGTAAAAGGCTTCTTCTCCTAGTGAATAAGGAAACAACCTACAGGAGACATCCTCATGGACAATCCCTCTGTCTTTGAGACAAGTTTGGAAAATCCTCACATGTTCTTCTGCAATCCTATTTGGGTCATTGGCATGGAATTTTGAACAGAAATGCTCAGGGTTTTTGGGCATTACATTGTAGGCTTGGAAGAATAGGGGCGATGGATTATTAGCAAGGAAAGCCATTGGTAGAAGTGGGGGAGGTGGTTGTGGTTGGTTAACGACAGGCTGAGGTTGCTGAATGGGAACTGCTTCAGGGATGGGTATGGCTTCAGCCTCTGGATGTGAAAATCTGGATGATGCGGGTGAAGGGATGGGTGATGATGATTCTCCCCTTTCTCGAGTCCTTCTTGACCTAGTGGGGAACTGTAGCTCCTCTAAATCTTCCTCTCCTGTGGTAGATCTGGTATTTCTCCTAAACCTCTCTGGAGAGATGGCATTCAAGAAACGATCCAGTGTGCTCATTCAGGCCCTCCTTCTAGCACCAATCTGTTGATGGTGTTTTCTGCACAGCAACAACTCAGATAGAAAATGATATTCTATCTCTCTTGAAAGATAATTTTCAACAATAGATTGTTGAAAATCACCCCAAGGTCTCTCGGGTGTTAGGTCATAACAATGCATAAACAACTCAAATAATATGTGAAAATGCTGGTAATCACAATCGGACCTTACTACAAGCAAACTG
This sequence comes from Sequoia sempervirens, assembly GCA_007258455.2. Taxonomy (NCBI): domain Eukaryota; kingdom Viridiplantae; phylum Streptophyta; class Pinopsida; order Cupressales; family Cupressaceae; genus Sequoia; species Sequoia sempervirens. The sequence continues at coordinate 115,123 of VDFB02287032.1, forward strand.
TATCTCTCCACTTATCAGATCTTGCAATATGATGATCTTAAAACCTAAATCTAACCGGATAATAAAGAAATAGCAAAAGACAAGGGTGCAAGGATTGAATAAGATCTAAACTATTCCTAGAATGAACAATGCAAATGACAGGTATCTGGAATGGACCAATCTCAAATAACCAATTCTTGCTTAACCCACAACGCAATACCACAAGAACAGTGCAATCTTCTAAGGTATACAGATTTTCAAACCATAGATATGCATCTACAATCAAACTTAAGCACAGACAAATATTCGGTCCAGGTTGACTTCACCAGCCTACTACAATCAGATAGTTACTGGGAGTATAGACCAGAGATTGCTACAAACATTCCAAATATGAAATCATAAACACCATTCACTAAACTGAAACTAATCTATTTCTGAATATTAAACCCTAAATCTTCAAGCAATTTAAAAGATAAAACAACAAGAACCATGCAAGATGGAATAACACAAAAGATTGCACCAGGAAAACCACAATGTCTTCAGTTGTATTAATCACCCAAATGCTGCAACAATTCCACTGTTTTGATACAGTATTTGCTTCAAGAAATTGAATACTACTCCTATTACAAAAATACTCTAGCTTTTGCTCTTTTATTTCTAATGTCTTCTAGCTGATGTCTAACCCTTTACAATGAGGCAAGAATGCCTATTATAGCAAATCCCAAGATATGTCGGACCAGCCAAACATTTTTACAAAATAATAAAAACCGCCAAAATAGGTCGGCTCAGGAAGGAAATAAAACAAAGGCACACATTAAATGCCCTCCACCATCAAGGTCGGCCTTGACACAGTCCCCAATGAAGTCCGTTCCAATGCGTGCCCTATGATAATAGGGAAGCACAAATCTTGAAATGAGCATTAACTGCCATTTCCCTTATCCCTTTTCTGAACCGATGACCCTTGGACCCTCAAAAATACTCCATCCAACTCGGTGACAGGTGGCAAAGGAAAAACCTTGAGCCAACATTTAATAGAGTCAATTTCCTCCCTGGACTGTTCAACAGTTTTACTCAAATCTTCCTTGCTGGACAGATATCTATCCATTACCGCCAAGTAGGTGGCTGCATCATCCAACTGGTGGCCCGTTATAACTCCTTCAGAATCCGGGGCATAAATTTCATGCCACCACTCCTTCAGTTTCTCCAAGCTCAGATATTTGGGAGCTATCTTCTTCCTACCGGTCATTACCTCAAAGAAGGCAATGCATCCATCATATACTGCAGTGAGATCCCCATCAATTGATTTTTTCCACTTCTGGATCTTCCTTATGACCTTCTGCCTAATCTGCAAAGCTTCGAACCATTCCCAAGGTTCATCCAATCTGGAAGAAGGAAGGAAGCCATCCCTAGCTAGTTGTTCTTTGCCATGCCCCAAGATAACCCTTGATTTCTGCAACAAGAGATCCATGTCCCCTTTATCCTAGGACAGTACATGCTCTAATAATTCTCTAGCCCTCACTGCATCCTTTCCAACTGAAAAAATGTCCCTGATTGTATCATCTCCTTTCGTTTGCACACTCATCAGCCAATCTATGGCAGCTTGAGCTGAGGCCTTCAATTTCTCAATTCCGGAGATGGTTTCTTTGGGCAGAAATCCAGGAGTGGCAGATGAAGAAGGATGGAGGGACTGCAAGGGTTTCATCACCTCCTCCAAGCATTTTCTTAGTCTCTCATTTTCTTTCTTCAGTTCATGCTTGGTTCGGGTCTCTTTCCTCAATCTGCCAATGATTACAGCACTGGACCCTTCATACTCCTCTATATCTTGCTCCATGGAGGCCGGCCCGAGGTTGATAGTCTGAACATGGTAGTCCTGACCGGTGACTTCCTCTCTTGTTTTGTCTGCAGCAGGGGTGGCAATATGGATAACCCTGTTGTTTGTTTCATCTCTTTCCACCCTTGAGATTACCCTAGCTGTCCTCTTTTTATTTCCTTTACCGATCTTCGACAGCATTTCATCCCAGTCCAAGGGAGTATCCTCAACAATCACTTGTTTTTTCCTTGCAAGTTCTTTTTCTAACCAGTCCGGGGCTGCAGGGTCTACCCGAATTTCTTCAGTTCTGATTCCTTCTGATTGTTCCACCACTTTCTCTTCTTCCTCTACAACTAATTTATCATCCTCCTTCCTAGGAATCTTTTCACCTTAATCACCTTCATCAAGCCCCACCTCTGGTTGCACTGGTGATGGAGTTTTAACAGGAGTATCTTCCTTCTGCTCAGGGAATCCGTCACCCCTGCCATTCTCCAGAGAATCCTCATACATCACCAAAGGGGAAGGATGCTTCTCAATCTCCTCTGCCTCAAGCTCCACTGCCTCACCAAAGAGTGTCCCTTCCTCGAAGGGCTCCGCCCCTCCGCTAGTTTCATGTTCCTCCAGAATTTCCTCTTGATGTGCACTCGATGGAGGAGAAACAGCCCTGGATGGCTCTGCAGTTGGTGATTTTGGCAGAGGATCTGTCTTAGGCACAGTGTCCTTTGGAGATGGAGTCCTGGATCTCCTTGTGTAGACTTTAGCTTTCTCCCCTCCTGAGCTTTCCACCTCAACAAATGGAGGCTCATCCTTTGATGCCTCTTGACTCTTTTTCTTCGAGGTCCGGGTCATTCTTGATTTCTTTGGTGGTGGGGAAGCATCTTCCTCTTCTGCTTTTCCCAAGTCTTCCTCATCAGAGGACTTGCTAATCGTCAAGGTCTTCCACCTTCTCTTTCCTTTTGGCTTCCTCTTCGCCTCGGGTTCACCTTCTTTGGGGCCTCTGATCTTGATCTTAAAAGGGGAGCTTTTGGCAGTTTTCCCTTTGGGGTCATCTTCCTCGGATTCCTCTGAAGTAGACATGGGGCTGAGACTGCCCATCAAATTGAAGGTGCAGGTTACCTTCTCATTCTCCAGCTGCCAAATCTTATGTTTAAGCCAAGAAAGGGTGAATTTCATCACCGGGGCCATTAGATCTTCCAATTCTGTAACCTCGTCCTCATTCCAATTGATATCCCCAACCGGCCAATCCTTCACTGCTTCATAGGCGTGGTCCTGTACCAGATTTCCATCATCCTCCAACTGATCCGGGATCAGCTTGACATTGTATTGTCTGACTGCCTCCACAGGGAGCCTGGAATATCTCTTCTTTCTGGCCTCAAGGTCATCCTTGATATTGACCCAATAATCTTCCAGGTCATCCTTATGCCTGTACTCCCTAGTAGCTTTCTTCTGCGCTTCTCCTGTTATGTCAAAGTTCATCCTTTTGGAATGGAAAGAGAAACCATACGCTGCCAATTCCTCTTCTGCAGTGTGGGCTGATTGGATAGAAGGGCACATTTCTGCCACACCAATTCCAAGGGGGAAGTCTCCACCAAAGCCTGTCTTGTGCTTCTCTCTCTTTACCACAGCAGCAAATTCACAAATTTGCCTCACAACCTCCAACAAAACAAGGTGATCAGTGGGATACCGAGGCAACTTGTATGGAGTGACCAGGCATCCATCAATTATGAGATAGGTGAAGGTGGGGAATTGGATGAACCAAGCTCCATAGTTCTTTATTAGCCCTTTGGCTCCATCCGACAGCCTCATGTGTTCAGCATTCTGTAGCATTCGGGTGATATGCATTGTGAATGCATCGTTAGCCCTTCTGTAATCTTTATGCCCAAGATGCAATTCTGGATAGACCTCGTAGATAATATTCTGTCCAAGCGTCCCTTGTGGGTTCAGACCCTTGTATGGGTAGGATATGGCTAACACATACATGATATAAGAAGACATAGTAAATTTCTTGGTCTCTAGGACACTCCTTAATTGCTTGTCAATTTATGCACTGATAAGCCCTGCCCAGTGATAATTAGTCCCTTGTCCAATTTTGGTGATCACATGGACCATCCAACTCTCCAACACTCCTGCACTTTTCAATCCTGCCACCCTGCTCAAAAGGGTGATAGCATCATATACATCTGACCTGAACTTAACCCTGTGCAACTGCTTGGGAAACTTAGAATGGTGGGACTTTGGCTTCTCTAACCATGAGTTGATCATTTGTTGAGCCTTGATGGGTTCATTCTCATAATATGTTCTGGCAGTGTCTATACTCAGAGCACTCACTGAGGGTAGATCAGGCATGCTGAAAGCTTGTGCAATGGAAACAGGGCTGAAATTCGCCAGAACTCTTCCCTCGGTACTAACCACCCTTTGTGTATCAAAATCATATTGCCTGGCACACTCAAGAATCAACTCATAGCATTGAATTGCCGAAGGGAAGCCTGCCACATGTACTAGTCTGGATTTCATCATTCCTTGCCTCAGGGCTGACAGGTCCTTCTCCGTGTCCTTTGCTTAAATTCTTCATACCTCCAGGCTCCCACATTGGTATCAGATACTTCGGCCCACACAGAAGATACCTTGCTCTCGGGAAGCTGACTCTTCATATCTAATCGTAACCGTTCTGCCTCAGAGATGGATGACCCCTCCGAGCCGCCCTTAGATTTTCCGGTAGCAGCCTTGCTTGGTTCGGCCTGCACCCACAAAAGACATCATTAGTACTCAATCATTAGGCATAATCTGACCAAAGGTTAGCATAAGATCATATAAAACCATTAAAATTCATCACAACTGCCAATCCTTTGAAGATCCAGAAAAATAAAGCAGTCCGGAAAAATATCGCAATCCAGAAAATCCAGTCGAGGCAGAATTTCAGAGAAATCCGACCCAGACGGATTCCTGCCGCCAAAGCATCATTAGTCAAATGGATCGTTAGTACAGATGAAAGATCAAAATATAATCATGGAATTCACTCACTGGCAACAAGAAATAAGCATTTAACAATCATTTCATTAGTCCTATCATCGAAACATCAAAAAGGACAAAGCCAGGCAGTATGATCCAGAAAAATCCGGATGGAACAGATTTTCGCGGACAGCTTGAAATGTTCTGGTAATTACCGCAGCCCGCGGAATAAGCCCAAACCGGAAAAATCCGAAAGCGGCGGAATTCCACGGGGACCTCGAAAACCCGATAAACGACAAAACGCGAACCAAAAGCCAGATGATCACGAGATCTCCTCTTCCTGAGTTCTAATGGTCTCAAAACCGACAGTAATCAACAAGACTCAGGACGCAAAGGATTTCAACTTCTCAAAAGCTCTCAAAGGACGAATCCCAATGCCAAAACAATGATGCCCTAATTTGAATAACCAGGCCTCCGCCATTAAAACCAGGGGAAACTTTAAGGTTTAAAATATCAGCTAAGGATTTACCTAAAGCACCCAGATCTTCACAGGACAGGGGGGTCAGCATGATACCAGGACAAGATCGCTCAATCACAACGAATTCTCAGTTCTGGGCCGAACACCGAGGAAAACCCTAACCTCGTACAATATGGCAGATTTCACACTAAGAGGGTAAATAATCTAACCCAGAATCCCGTCCAAAGGATGCCCCCATTATCTAATGGATAAATGCAAGCTCCTAGGGCATGGAAATAGAAATTCTTGAAGAAACGAATCCAACCCCAACTCTATAAATACAGAATCAAAATCAAGCAAGGGCCGACCCAAAATTATCATCACCCAATGCAGAAGCACTCAATCATCAAGCAAATAAATAAAAGGGGGGCCAATGATGACCTACCATGGATCAATGCAGATGAAATTCGAGCTCGAGGAAGAAACCAAACGCGTCCTTACCAATGAAAACTTTAACCAGCAGCACTCCAATCAATTCACACAAGCAATCCAAATCAACCCCCTAAGCACAAGTGAGAATTTCTAATCGCCAGAGCATAAACAAGTGAGCAATGAAATCAGAATGATGCTTAAAATGCCCTAAATCCGCCCATATACCCGTCTAAGCAGAGGTACCCGGTCATTAATGAGCGACAAGACACTTCTGACAAATCCGGAAACCCGAGCTCAAAACGGAATTTCAGAAAATCCCAAGATGTGCGGAGATTCAGATTTTGTGGAAATGCAGAAACCGGGGAAAGGACAAAGATCGAGATTTTGGCAGAGTCCGGGAAAATCCGCTAGGACCGGAAAATCCTGGATCCAGGCAGAAACCCGGAATCAGAGAATCCGACCAGGAACGGACAAAGAGCCAGGGCCCGGGAAAATCCGCCAGAGCTGGAAAATCCCGGATCCAGGTGAAAACCCGGATTTGGCTTAAAACTTAATTTCAATCAATTCAAACCTCAAGGCAAGGTCAAAGCCAGCAAGACCAATATGTCAAGACCCTGAAATGATAAATCCAATAAAACCAAAAGGTCAAAAGACATCCGAAAAGAGGGTCCCTACTCCAAGTGGAGTGTGTGTGCAAAAATTGCACAACACATATCTTAAACTATGACAAGCGTTTAATAAGGGTTTTGAAGAATAGGCCCTTGACAAGTTAGTTCCATCATTTTTTATTGTTGCTGTATCTTTATTTAGCTCTTACTCCATTCCTTGCAACAATGATTCTTGGATTTGTCATACTCAACTCAGTTGGCTACTATCAAAGCTCCTTTTGACTAGATCATCTCTTCTTCTCATATTGGTTGTCATATTTTACATTGTGTTTTGACACTTTTTCACTTAAAATTTGTCCTAAAGGGTCTTTTGTTTTTCAATGTGATTGTCCCAGGTTATTGCTTTTTAAAAATTGATAATCATATTGTTGGTTACGTTGCATTACACATCATTCAAACTCAAAGCATTACTTCAAATTCGATAACTATTTTGTGATTGAATAATTTGTTGTTTTATTTTCAGATGTTGGTGAGAGAAACTCCGCCAAGCATAACAAGGGCAATGGATATCGTGTTTCTACTACAATACAATCCTTGATGGCTCTGATAGGGGAGGTATGAGGCAAATTACTAAATTTCAATTTACATTCGTTGTTATAGATGAACTAGTTCTAGTGAAAAATCAAACCATTATTGATTCGTAGTTTAATTCCTATTCGGATGGTTTATATAGGGCTCGAGCGCTGAGCATCGGCGCAAATATTTCCATCGAGGAGAGTGATCGTCAAATGGCTGTAAGTGATTAAATTTTGTTAAATATATTAATTTTTATAATGTAATTTCTATATATTAATGTCTTTACTTCTTATTGTAACATTGAAACTTGACTAGGAGCTAAACCCTAGGAGGAGCAGCAGGAGCACTCCTCAATAGAAACGGGTGACAGATGACGCCATCTACCAGAAAGGGAAAGAAAATGTATTTGAACCAGAAAGCATGGAGAGAAATGAATTTTGAATGTAGAGCCTTTGTGGTATGCCTTACATGGCAATTTTGTACATATTTTGTATCTGGAGTATATTTGACATTGCATGCCTATATGGCATTCTCGTAAGCCTATATGGCTTTTTTGTAACTATATTTTATTCTTATATTGACATATATTGATGTACATGCATACATGGCTATTTGATTAATACAAATATTTTATCGATGGTGTCCATATTTTTTGCATTATAAATTCATGGTTCAATAGATATGAGTTACATGTATTCAAGTGTATACTTTACAACTTACGCAGACATATATTTCTTGACTTACGCTTGGAACATCGGAGTGTGAAAATTTGTGTTTGAAGTCAAACGTGAAGCCAATTTTGCAATTCTGCTCTTGCATACCCATCTTATGGACTTATTCCTTCCTAGCACATATTGTGAATATTTCTATTTGGTGCAGAAGACAAATTCCTCATTTTTGAACCATTGTTTTCTTGTTTGCCTTCCACACAGAAAAATGTTCACACTTTTCAGATTGATCAATGATCAATAATGGCTGATTGTAAACACTTGATATTTTTATGTTTTGAACTTTAATTTATAATTTTGTAGTTTATATTCATAACGCTGATTACATTGCATTGCACATCTTTCAAACTCAAAGCATTGCTTCACATTGCATAACTAATAACTAGATGCTGATAGATGACAAAATTTCAATTACAATATATAGTTTTTTATAAAATCAACCTAAGCAGTTATGCAATTACTTCGCATTGCATAACTAATAACTAGGAGCAGCTACCAATTGCATTTGCTTGTCATGGCA
>VDFB02287033.1:0-17955 GCA_007258455.2 Sequoia sempervirens
AGGAGAGGAGATTAATTTCTACACCAATTGTAGAGCCTAGTCCAAGAAACCAAATACCTTGAGAATGCTACTCATGAAGCTCAAATTCACCTGATCGTAGGCTTTGACCAAATCAAGCTTCAAAATAAGACCAGGATTTTTGTTAACTTTAAGAGAATGGATGTTTTCATGCACCATAAGAATAGAATCCAAAATATTCCTTCCCGACACAAAACCATTCTACTGAGGAGAGATAATCTTAGACAACACCCTTTGCAACCTAGAAGCAAGCACCTTAGAGAAAATATTATAAATGGAACTACAAAGACTAATAGGCCTGAAATCAACAAAGAGCTCAGTCCCAGGCTTCTTAGGGATTAACACTATAAACATGTAATTCAATTCCTTATGAAGCTGCCTACTTCCAAAGAATTCTTTGGTGGCATTGAGAACATCCTTCAAAATTATCTCCTAATAAGACTAAAAGAATAACATAGGGAACCCATCAGGCCCCAGAGATTTATTCCCTTCAAAAGAAAACACAACCTTTCTGATCCCCTCATTTGATGGAATTCCAGTCAAGACCCCATTTTCCTCCTCTGACACCAAGTTAGGGATAACATTCAGGAAGCCCTGTTGGAAAACAGGATCCAATGGGCGATCTTCCAAGAGAAGGTCCTCAAAGAAAGACCAAGCTGCAGATCTTATGTCATCATCCTCTTCAAGAGAAAAATTATTCACAATAATTTTAGAAATCCTATTAGAGGATCTATGCTTCAAAGTCGTGAGTTGGAAGAACTAGGTATTTTTATCCCCACTTTGAAGCCAAATAGCTCTAGACCTCTACTTCCAAAACTCCTCCTCCCTCACCATAATATTATGCAAACTAGCCAAAAGTGCACTTCCTGAAGAAGCAAGGAGTCAACTCCAGAAGCCTACATTCTTTGCCACATAATATCTAATTTACCTTTAAGCTCTTATTTTTCCTCAAAAATGTTTCCAAAAGAGGCCTTATTCCATTGAATCAGATTCTACTTAATAGAAGCAAGATTCTTAGCAACTTATACATGACAGACCCATCAACATTAATATTCCACCACTCAACAATTTTTGAACGCAAGTCTAGGTGGTTAGTCCACATCTTCTCAAACTTGAATGGAAAATCCTTTTTATAGCCAAAGGGTTCAACATTCAAGGAAATAGGGAAATGATCTGAACCAAGCCTTATAAGAGTAGAAAGGGAACATGCATAAAAGTGCAACCAATCAGGAGAAATAAGAGCTCGATCCAACTTAACCTGAATTATAGCATCCCCCGTTTGCCTATTGGACCAAGTATAAGACACCCCTCCTAAATCCAAATCCAACAGAATATTATCATTGATGAAATTCATGAGATCATCAAGATGATTATCATTAGCCACCTGAGATCCCCCAAACTTATCAACATCATTCAACGGGGTATTAAAATCCCCCATCACTTGCTAGTTCTGAAAAGAGAACTGAGCCAAGTTAAAAGTATTTAAACTTGCCCAAAAATGCTTACAAGATCTTTTCGCATTAGGAGCATAGATATTCGACAAAACCCTAGAGAACTTCTCCCTGAAGCAAAAAAATGACATAGCAACATGATTTTCAAAAGCAAATAAGTCAGAGCCAACAACTACCTTAGGATTGCAAAATGTTGCTACCCCACTAGAAGCACCATCAAAGTCAACAACATGACAACCGTAGTTCTTAAAAAACCTGTTCTTAATTCTATCAACCTTCTCTGCATTCATCTTAGTTCCCTGAATCAAAATGATATTAGGCCGGCGATCTCTCACAATGTTTGCAAGAAGTTCCTATTTATGAGGATTATTTAATGCTCTTATATTCGAAGAGAGGATCTTCATAAAAGATTCTATGAGGGACCATTTAGGCCCATCTCAAGCAGAGTAATCTACAATCCACCAACAATATCACATTTTCTTTCCCTCTCCCTCACTTTTTTCAAAGAAGGCTATCCTCTTCCCCTTGGCTCCAAACCACAATCCAACTTCAAATGGTTTCTTGTAGCCATCCCTACCATAGAGGGGTTTGGATTCTTATTATGAGACTTGGAAGCTAAATGTATTGTATTCCATGGCTAATGTTTCTGAGGAGCAAATGTAGAACAATCAATGAAAGAAGAGGTGAGCACCAACTTCTCTAAAACTGATTCCACCAATGGCTCAATAGAGCACAAATCCTCTTTGAACACAACTGAATCCACCAGTGAGAGATCTAAAACCTCCTCCTTGGAAATTAAAAACAACTCCTCAAAGACCATCTTCAAAGGGGTCACCTTCTCAGACTCAACAAACACCAAAGCCAACAAATCAACACCAACTTCCTCCACCAGATTAACAACACACTCATCAACACATGGGGTCTTCACCTCACCCTCCATAGGAGGAGCTTCCTTGACAGGGAAAGGAAGACCTGGAGAAACCTTCACAACCGAGACACTAAGAGGCTGACCCCTCAACATTACTTCCTCCAAAGGCTCAACAGAGCTCATCTCAACCCTAGAAACATGGTGATTCCCAACCTCCTTCCAAAATTTGGCCTCCTTTTGAGAAACCAAGTTCTTTTAAGGAGGAACCACAAGCTTTAGAGGACACTTCTTCTCCCAATGCCCCACCTTCTTATAGTGGAAGCAGGAATAAAGGATAGATTCAAACTCAATCGCCTACTCCCACACTCCTAGCTTATAGTTTATCTTTATCATCGAAGGAAGATCTGTGACCTGGTACAAAATCACACACAATCACACATAAACAAGCCTATGCCTTGAAGTAGTAAGACTATCAATAGAAAGAAAACGTCCAAAAGTAGACGCTATTCCTTTAAAGACCCACTCGTCCTAGAACTAAAGAGGAAGCTGAAGAAAATGAACCCACACCGAAGCTGAGTCAAAGGAACAAGAGCTCAGAGAGAAACCCGCCTTCCATTTCTTCAACACCAGAGTAGATTTACCAATAAGCCATGCGCCCCACCCAAAACCTTCAACAGATCTTCATCACAAGTTAAAAAAATGAGAAGAAGCCCTTCGCAAGGGCTGCTACCTCAACTTTCCCTTTCAGATGCCATTGATTTCTAACCAACATATGAACCATTTCAATATTAGGACAAGGTCCCAAAAACTTACCAACCAGTGATTGTTCCATGGAAAGAATACCCTTATCAATAATACAATCCAACAATGAGACAAAATAATCGCCAGCTGGCAGGTTGGCAAAGAAGTCCACTGGAGATGAGGAGCTTTTCTCCTTAAGCTTAGAACTAAACAAATTTGACCATGCCTTACCATCCACTAAGGACGCATCAAGCTTAGCAGCTTTAGGGATGACAACTGCCTCAGGAGCCACAAAAATAGACCCCACCTTGTCCAAGGAAGTACCATTTGGACCTAGACCGCTAGAGGGAGAAATGACATGTGAGACACCCAATGGAAAGGACCTACAAGATGTCCCATCTGAAATAAAACCATCAACCAACCTCCCAATGTTAGCCTAACCTCTACCATTAACGCTAGTCCCTAGAGCAGAGATTCCTGCCTTACCAAAATTTGGAAAATCCTTACCTCTATCCGTAAACACCGCTATAGCTCCACCCAACGGTGCACCCATTCTATGACATTGATTGTTATGCAACACATTTGTTGGTTCTAATTATCACTTTGATTTGATAGGTACAATCATACCATAACAATTATTTTCCAAAGAAGGGGAATTTGGTAGGGTGGACCAACAATTGACAAGCTTTAGAAATTGGTTATCTTTGATTATGTTGAAGTTGGCATTATATTGTGTCTTTAGTTTCTATTGTTGATTTTTTTGTCTTGATACTTTTTATTTTTCTCCATAATAGTGATAATTATTTTGTAGTCATTTTAGTCTCCTACCTTACCATTGAATCAGTCCCAATGCACATAAACATGTGTGTGTATGTATGACTATGTATATTAGAACATTTATAATATTGTCACTCTTATTCAAATTCTAGCTAATTAAAATATTTAAAATTCTATTAAATCTATTTGAATTAAATAATTTTTACTATATATAAACAATCAATAAAATTTAATATATAGCTATCAATATTTATTATATAACTAATTAATAATATTTATTAAATAACTATACACATATTATATAATCAATTAATGATAGTCAATTTATAACTACAAACATATATATATATATATATTATATACAACTAATTAATAATATTTATTATATATCTATGAACATATACATTATATAATAAATTAATAATATTTAACATATAACTATAAATATATATTATATATATTTATAATTATATGTTAAATATTATTATTTTTATAACTACACATTAAATGTTATTGATAGATTATAAATATATATTACATATATTTATAATTATATGTTAAATATTATTATTTTTATAACTACACATTAAATGTTATTGGTAAATTATTTATAGATTTTTTATGTGTGTACACTTTATTAATTAAATTTATATTGATAATGATTTTGGGGAGAATGATTTAACTTCTTTTTATTACTTCAAATCAATATTTCATGGTACATAATTTTAATTTTTAGTTTTCAAGATGAATTTCAAGGATGAAAGGAAGTTCTCAACAATTTTTACCATTTTTTTCTTTTGTAGATTTAGATGTTTTACTCTTATTTTTATGTATTTGGGAATTGGTTATTATTCATCAATTCACTCAAGTTTTTAGGTATTTATTTTACAATTAAATTGATTCTAAGAGGAATCTATTGGGTGCCTTGTAACCTTGTTAGTTTTTATTAGATAAACACATTTTACCAGAGCTATGAGCACACTAAAACCTTGTACATCAAGAAAAGGAAATAGCATGTGAAATGTGGAGAAAGGGATCCCTAAATTTTTATTGTGCTTAAAACTTAGGAATCTCTAAAGATGTCTTTCCCTAGGGATTTGATTAGGAAAGGGATCACAAGGTGTAAAGATTGACTTTCAACCTCAATAGTGAGTCAATCATACCTAGATCTCAGTCCTTAGGACATTAGGAGAGATCTAAAACTAAACTAAAAATGATTTGAAATGATCAAACTAAATGAACAACATGACCTAATAAATAAAATATAGATTTTAGAATGTACAAAAACTGAAATGATAGTTTGCAAGCAGATATGAGAAGGGTTTGATGGAATGTACCTATCACTAGAGGCTATTTTAGAGGTCTTCTAAGGGATTGGTTCACCCATGTGAAAATAGGTCTCAGTTAGGGCTTCCAAAATAACTTTTTGATAGTCCTTTGATGCTGGACCTTGGCTTTTATTTGACATAGGTCCTACTGTTAGAGTGACAAAAATAAATTCTACAACTTAGTTTTTGTGGCTTGACAACAATGATGACAACTTGTGCAACAATGTAAAATTGATCCTTTAAGATCTCTTCAATTCTTCATCAACCTTTTAGACACAAATAATTTGAAAATCTTTGTTTTATAAGGAAAAGAATTGTACCGACCTATACAAATGCTTGCCTTATTACATCAAGATTACATGCATGACTGCACATATTAGATTTTTTGGCATGTAAGTAGAAACTACAAGGTAGATCTTATTGCTTTATTAACAATGCACTCCATTTCATTCCATTTTTTTTAGCATGTGAATTGTGCACATCACCACTAAAAAGCCCTGGATTTCCTTTAAAACTTTAGCCCATAACATAACACACAATAAGCAAAAGTTAAAACCAAGTCATATAGATTATTTCATATTCTAAGGGAACCAACCAAATGAAATATAAAATAAATAAATAAATCACCTATCATATCCAAATATTGAAAGCGATCCTCTTATTGGAACAAGGCCACTGAGTTGGTTTTCTGAAAGATGTCTAAAAATTAATGCCATAAAAAAACAAGTTAATAATGGGTTTCAATTTTTCACCAAATGCAATTGAGAAAAGAATTAATATAACTTGAGAAACTGTGAACCCTATTTCAAACTTGCATGGAAGAAACAAACAATCACACTAATAGATCAAAAGGCAAGATTAAAACATGAGTTCCCCATAAAATCCATTTTCATTGTTAGAAAACAAGGAAAAAGATGAAATACTTGAGCAAATACAATAAAAAATAACTATTCCTCATTCTTAAACAAAGCAAACACTTGATCTTATGGGGGGATTGGTGCTATTTTGATATGGAAAATAGCCCTTTCCCAACCCCTTTAGATAAGCTATTGATAATGATGGACAAGATCATTTCTTCTTATAGGGTGTTTTATTGACCTTCCACTTAGTTAGGTATTATGAATACTTATTCTTAACTTTTTTACTTTCTAAATCTCATTCATTTTTGAGATAATGATGACAAATAAATAATACTTGAATCGATTATGTGAGTCAGGCTATGTAGAACTTACACATCTTGTGAATCATTGATTAATAATATCCTAATATTATCTATGAGAGGGAAAACCACTCCAACCAAATGTTTTGTATTCAATAATTCTTGAAGAGCAGTCATTTCCTTGTTTAGTTTCTAAATTCGAGCCTTAGGAACATAGGCCACATGGTTATCAAACCCAAGAAAATCATGATAGGGTTGTGACTCAAAGATCATTGTCAAGATAGGAATAGGATCCAAAGATGATTGCATTGTAAAAGTTTCTTGGATGAACGAGTTAACAAGCCTAGGCTCAACACCAGAGCTATTCAAAGCTTGGGAAGATAATTCGATAACTTCTTCTCACAAGAATATTAGATTGAGAACACTGGGTGTGAAACTCAAGTATAAGTTTCAAGACACACAAATGTTCTTACAAAGTGAAAGATAGAAGAAAGTGATGACAAGATGGATATGATGATGATATGTTAGAAGAATAGAAGGTGTTTTAGGTTTTGTGTTTTGCAATAATTATAGAGAACAAGATTTAATTTAATTTTTTCAACTAAACATGCAACATTTAAAAATGATAAATAATATATGCAATAATCGAATGGCTTAACCATGTGAAGTAGATTAAAGAATATATACAATTATCTATCAAAAGATCTGCAATTGTAAGCTAAGTTGGGTTCACCAAAATTTTTGGATGGAAATGAGGGGATTTAAGCTAAATGTCTTAACCTACATAAATTTCTTTCCACCTTAAACAAAGGGGACAAAAAACCTCAAAAAAAATTTGTTTCATGTTGTTTTCCTTTTCTTGATGTCCAAGGTTTTATTATCCTTTCAAAACCCTCTTCTAGTTCATAGCTTTGGTAGAAAGTGTTTATCTAATAAAAAAACTAAAATGGCTATTAGACACCAAATAGATTCTTCCTTTTGTCCCATGATTCCTTCCTCTTAAAATTGATTTCATTGTAAAATAAATACCTACAAACTTGAGTGAACTACTGAATAATGACCAATCTCCAAATACATAAAAAGAAGAGTTAAAAATATAAATCTAGAAAAATTAAAATTGATAAAAAATTGTTGAGAACTTCCTTTCATCCTTTAACTTCATCTTGAAAACTAAAAAATAAATTCATATACCATGAACTTTTGGTTTGAAGTAATAGAAAATAGTTAAACCATTCTACCCAATATCATTATAATATAAATTTATTTAAAAATATATGAATATACATACATAGATACATATACAAATTAATAATATTTAAATATAATTATAAATGGATGTAATTTATATATTATAGTTAAAAGTTATTTATTATTAGCTGATTACATAATAGTTAAAAGTTATTTATTATTAGCTGATTATATAATATATATGTTTATGGATATATAATAAATATCATTAATTAGTTAAATATAATATACATGTTTATAGCTATACATTGAATATAATTATTTGATTATATAATATATGTATATAGTTATTTAATAAATATTATTAATTGGTTATATAATATATTGATAGTTATATATTAATTATTATTGATTGATTATATATTAATTTTTTTTTATACAAATAGATTTAATATAATTTAAAATATTTTAATCATCTAGAATTTGAATAAGAGTAACCATATTACAAATGTTCTAATATACATAGTCATACAAACACACATTTATGTGCATTAGGACTGATTCAATGGTAAGGTAAGAGACTAAAATGACTACAAAGTAATTACCACAATTATGTGACTATACCTAGAGTTCAAGAGAAAAAATACAAAGTATCAAAACAACAAAACAATCGACAATAAAAGTTGAAGACAAGATATAATGCCAAATTCATCAGAATCAAAGATAACTAATTTTTAAAGCTTGTCAATTGTTGACACCCTACCAAATACCCTTTCTTTGGAAAAACATATTTATTTAGGTATGATTGTACCTACCAAATCGAAGTGATAATTAAAAACCAACAAATATCTTCCATAACTAGATTTATTAATTCTAAATCAAAACAACAAAGCCTATTATGCTACCACTTATGGATGAATCGTACAATTGTGTGGTTAATAAAAAATATTCAATATCATCATGAAATCATATTGTTTAGTGTTCAATCAAATACATAATCAATAATAAAATAATTTTGGAATATGATGTAGGAGCATTCAGTACATGCGCGATCCTGCGTCAACCAAAAGAATATTTCATTTTTAGTTCAATTTTTGTTGTGGTGTTTTTCTCTTGGAAGAACATTTCATGTTTAGTTCCATTTTTGTTGTGGTGTTTTTCTCTTAGACATCGAATCAAATTAATCTTTGGTCTTCCACGAAGTTTGACTGACATTTTGACATTGATTGTCAACACTAAAAGAGGTAAAAATTTATTCAAACCAAAATAGAGCAATACAAAGCAAAGACATTACAAACTCCTGTCTATCTCCACTAAGTGGTGCAACTTTTGTGACAAATCTGGGGTAATTGACCCCTTTCCACGATATTCCAATTTTGCAAATGATCAAAGGCCTAGTTAGTCAAACAATCTACAACCCCATTCCATTCTCTAGGAATGTGACAAAAAATAACAGATTCCAAGGAGGCGCACAGATTAAGAATCTATTTTATAATTATAGCCAAATGCCAACTGACATCTTCTAATTGTTGCCTCTTCAACAAAGTCACTATCACCTGAGAATCAGATTCACAAATGATTTATCTCCACCCAAGAGTACAACCGCGCTCCACAACATACAAAATGACAAGTATTATATATCGATTTTCATTCTACAAGCATTTTAATATTATTTAGGTTTGATCTTATTTTATCATAGATTATAACATTTACTTTCTGAACATTTCCCATGATTTTAATGACAAATTGATCATGCTACTAACCATTATTTATGTACAAAAGAGATCAATTTAATTGATAATCAAACGTCAAGAGACAAATCCCACACAACCATATCCAAAATAAACCAAGAATGCAATTCCAAGTTGCAATGGAGAGATAAGAAATAATATGTGCATTCATTGTGAAAGAAATTAATTAAAAACTTAGGCAACCTGAGGAGGGAGTGACAAAAATAAACAATAATAATTTTCTCAGCATTCTGAAGTGGAAAGGTCGCGCAGGAAGGTGATCAGGCAAACAAAAAAAGAAGGGAAACTTGTGAATATAGGGGAAAGGACCCAATAGTTGTGCACCCTAACTTCACGCTTCTAATTATCCTACGTAGAAATTTTGAATCACTCCCAATTTTTTACAGCAGCTTACTTGGCAAGTCCCCTGCTTATAACTAAGGTTTTAGGGCCACATCATCAAATATGATGCCACATTAGCATGCTTTTTGTCAAGGTGTCCAAAAAGGGCCAAAAAATAAAATGAGACCAATCCTTGTGAATTCACATGTTTTATTGAGCACTGATGTGGAATCACATGATTGGTTGTTTTATAGATCAAAGGAATACATTTTGTTTAATTATGGGTAGTCATCATCAACACTAACAACTTTAAAGTCACAACTATTGGTCCAATATTGATAAAAATATTGGGCATTATATTAACAACTACTATCACAACTATTGAAACATGCTCAGGTACTGGGTCCTCTCCCCTATATAAAAAGAAGATGCTGCATTAAAAATGGAGGGGAGAGAAGGTGCCGGAGGAGATTGTGCCAATCAAGTGTAGAGACATATGAATAAGGGGGCTGCACCGAATGAAGGATCTTTGAATGTATTTGAGTTCAAACCAGTGTTTCGCGGGGACACGTACTCCTCATAAAACCTTTCAGTTTTTAGACAGGGATATCTCAGAGATTTGGGGACTTGGGGGATGTCCCCACCATCCCACCACCAGTGTCATTGTCTCCAAGATGTCTCTAGGACTTCAAGGATGTTGGGGTGTCCTCAAGACATTTAGGGGACTCCTAGTTGTCTCCAAGATGTATAATTCTTATATTTATACATCTTTTTATACCTATTTTTTCAAGTACTATATGTATTTCAGCACCCTGCTGCCCACTGCCCCCAAATATAGACCCCATCCCCACGTCCTGTTCCCTGCCATCCCCCGTTTCCCTGCCATCCCCCGTTTCCGTCCCCATCCTCGACAATTAATGGAATGCTGAATTTGGAGAGGCACACCTGTGCATGAGGGCACATAATAGAGAAGATAGTTTCAGCTGTGTAAGTAAGATACCCGACACTTTGTTGCTGGTGTTTTTACTTCAGGGTTCCATCAGTTAAGGGTGGATCATAAAGTCAGTAATGGCCACTGAGGCAGCTCAGCAACTGAGTCACGTATCACTTGCCAGGCCTGTAATGCGGAACTCTGCTACATTGGGCATACTTTCAGAGCATCACCAGATAGTTGTTCTAGGAAGCTAGAATACAATTTTCTTTCCAGAACCAGAAAAATGTTATGAAAATAAATCGGGAAGGTGTGTAGCGGTTTAATCATGGGTACCCTGATTTTCGAGCCATGGAATTAGACTGGGATGCGAGATTGTCTCAGATAATGTTCGCGGGTTGGAGGTATCGTATAACATCCTATCACGGTATGACTCAGAAACTTCTTACTATTTCTTTGTGAGTCTATTTGGTTTGGCACCTGCGCACCTGGGTGACTTAGGAATATATGGAATACAACTCTGACATTGATGCCATCGTTGAGTACTTATTTTGATCGTCTTATTTTACCTGTTAATAATACACATTACTCTAAAATCGCTTTCGGTGCAAAGAACTAGTTCTAGTGTATAACTCTAGACCATCTTTACACCTCTACTCATACCTTTCCACAAAATTCCTCTCCTCTCATGATCAGACGGATTTCCATCTTCCAGAACGGAAGTTCCCATTGCAGTATTGTCAGGGTAGAGCCTGAACTAATAGTTGCTCTGCCCTTAAAACAAACCGAACGGTACAGGACAGTTCCCCTTAATCACAATCAATGGGATAACTATGATAAAAGGTTTATGTCAATCAGCTCACAAGCTTTGTCTTTGCTCCCTGTCCTTCATCCATGTCTACCAACTCTATTGCAAGCACGAGGATTCATTAGAGGATGCGTATATTCGTGAATAATGATCTTCGCTTTTTGTTTTTTTGCTTGATCTTAGTTCGGACGCTTAATGACATTCCTGCTATTGAAAATTGTCTCAAGTTTGAGTTGCCTCCAATCAGCATAGTATTCATAACTTATCTGCTCACTTGTTAGGCCACACTCCTGTGCTTTCTACACGCTTTTTATATATAATGTAACAAAAGTTCGGCATTACACAGATCTGCTCTCTAGTGCCACAGTTCGGTACTCCCGGTTAGGCTCCCTTTGAGCTCTGATGTGTGAGCAGGGTAGAGAATACTTTCTCTTCAAATTGGATTGTTTTCAAGATGGTAGAACCTCTGCTAAGGTTGAGCGATGGAGAACGTGCAAGTGTGGGATAGAAAAAGCTTTCTAGTGTCAGGGCTTGAATGATTTTATCTCTTTTTTGATATAAAAATGTTTTAGAAAAAAGAAATAGGCTTTGATACTTGTGTCTCTCATAATTAGTATTGTTGATCAGACAAACACGAGACCCAAGGCATCATGATACTGTATTTGGTACTTTTGTTTTTATTCCCAATAATGACATAACAAATGATAAAAATCAATCTCATATATCGTTTCCCACATTCAAATAATTTCTGATCATGCCATTTTCGTACTTTAGAAGAATCTTCCCTGGTAGCAAGAATAACCTGCTCCTTTTGTTGCTATAGCTGATTCTCATATTTTGTGATCATCAAGTGTGATAAAGATCTGCTGTAATTTCATTGTCTTGTATGTTTGCTCCTTGGCAATTTGCACTGCAAAAATAGAACCGCCTTGCAAATGCAATTCAAGAATTCTCCCATTATTTTTGGTGACTAGTGTTTGTTATTAGATAAGGGAAATTTTCAGTTATTTTCTCATGTGGCTCCATTAGTGCTATTTCATTGTTCCTGTTCAGTACCCAGTAAAGCAATCAAAATGGTAATTATAGTCTACCTGTAAAGATACCAGCATCTTGGTAACTATATCTTCTGGAGATAATTGCTAACAAATATCAGCTAGTAAGATAGTGGACCCGTATCTCGTGTAGGAAACCTTTTAGCCTAACACCGCTGTCACATTGCTTTCTTGCGCCGAAATGAAGGTAGTCATTGTAGTGGTTTCTCCTGAGCTTCGATGGTCAACTTCAACTCTGTGCTAAGACTAGTGTAGTCCCAAATTCTTAGAATGGGGATTATTTCTCATAATAGCAACATACGCAGAATTCAGAGCAATTAGTATGAGATTTTGAATTTGTACGCTGTATAGCATCCTCTATTTACTATGGGAGAAATCAAAGAGTTTTATATTTTCAAGTTGCAGACGGATTTGTCTTATCTAAGATTTATCAATTTCATCACACGGCCTAATCTTGAATGGAAAATCTCTCTTGAAGTACCACCCCTTCATCAAAAGTTGGTATGTTACTTATGATAGACCTTCGTCAGGCCAAGTTGAACCCATCCTAGCTACTGTATTGCTATTGTGTTATAGTAGTGTCTTTACTTAACATAAAAGAGGGGTAAAAATTTATTAAAACAAGAGAAAATTATAGAGCAAAGTCATTACATAGCCTTATCCAACTCCACCAAATGGTCCAACTGTTGAGACAAATCAGGGGGTAATTGACCCCGATCCACCAAATTCCAATCATGAATATGATCAGAAGCCCATTTAGCCAAACAATCAGCAACACCATTCCACTCCCTAGGAATATGAGTGAAAGTAACAAACTCAAGAGAAACACAAAGATTGAGAATTTGTTCAATAATCAATGCCAGGTGCCAACTAACATCATCTAACCTCCGCTTGTTCAACAAGTTCACCACAACTTGGGAATCAGATTCACATATAATCCTGCGCCACCCCAACTAACTGCCACACTCCACAGCCAATAAAATTGCCTGAGCCTCCATAAGATTATTAGTATGAAGACCCTTATAAATAGAGAAAATAAATTAAACATCCCCAGAACTATCTCAACCAACACCACCAATTCTAGCATGACCAGGGTTTCCATGAGAAGAGCCATCCATGTTAATTTTTAGGATGCCTTGAGGAGGAGGAGGAGACCATCTTCCCTCCCTATTCACCTTTGGTGTTGGATTGCCTACACCTGTTGCGCATAAGCTGCCGATGCGAAGGAGGAAGGTGAAGGCGGTTGAAACAACCAACATCAGAAGGAGCAATCGAATCAGTCAGATCACACTTAGCTGCGATCATTTCTCCCAAAGAATGCAAAATTTTCCACCACAAGCAAGGGGCCCCCATCATCACATCCTGAAAAATCCGACGATTCCTCTCCAACCAAAGATTCCAAATAATGAAGGATGGGCCAATCGCCCAAGCAGCTCGAAGAAAGGAAGTTGAAATAGGGGCCCTACTCCCCTGATCCACAAACTCAGCCAAAGAGGAAACATGCATACAAGGCATATTCCACACCTGCCACCAAAGATGCCAAATCTCCCGAGCATAGGAACATTGGAAGAAGAGATGAGAAGCACACTCCTTAGCCTCACGACACAACACACAAAAAGAGGGACCCTGGAAACCCTGCTTGCATAAATTATCCCAAGTAAGACACCGGTTTTGAGCCACCAACCACATGAAGAAATTGCACTTGGGCCAAGACAACTTATGCCAAACATACTTCCACCAAGGGACCTCAATATCTCCAAACAATTGTCGACCCAATTGCTTATAGCCAGTAGACACAGAGTACTTCCCAGACATATCAGAACCATCCCAAGCTAGAATATCAGGTCCCCTCAATGAATTACAAGCCCGGGAAGCCAAAAGTTGAGCAAGCTCCCGCCTATCCCCCTTAGAGCCCCCAGGAGGCCACTCAGAAGGGTACTTCCAGCGAAAAGAAACAACAGAGCCACAATGCTCAACAATCTTATAATGCTCAACGGTGTCCCAACCAGCAGCAGTAAAAACATCACAGAGGGGTTGAAGATGAGGAAAAGCAGAAAGAATAGTTGGGTAACCATCCCAAGAATCCCACCAAAAAAGAGCCTATGATCCCGAATGACAGATCCAAAAAAGGGCACGCTTAATCAACTGAGCTCCCACTTTCAAAGTAGACCAAATCATAGACCCACTCCCCTCCAGAGGATAGCGAGGAACCTCATGAGAAGCAGCACCACGAAGATACTTATAGTTAAGAACACGAGCCCACAACTGGTGTTGATTAGTACACCAGCGCTAGTAAAGCTTCGCCGCAAGAACTTTCCCATTCAAAATAGAAGAGCGTAAACCGAGACCACCCTCCTGCTTTGGTCTACACACAGAATCCCATTTAACAAGGCTCCACTTAGAAGTCATCAAGTTATCACTCTAGAGGAATTTCCTAGAGAGAGCATCAAATTCTCAAAGGAAATACATAGGGGCTGATTGAACAAAAACCCTGTAGATGGGAAGGGCCTGGATAACAGACTGAAGGAGGGTAACTCTACCAGCAGTAGACAACCACCGATGAGTCCAATGTGTTACCTTCTTCCTCAACTTATCAAGCAACATCTGCCAAGAGGATCTAGGTTGACGACCAACGGCAAGAGGAATCCCCAGATAGACAAAGGGGAGAGATCCAATTTGAAACCTCAAAATAGCAGCAATCCTCCTCTGGATGGCCAAAGGAGTATTAAAGAAAAAAATAGAAGACTTTTGCTCATTAACTTTCTGACCCGAAGCAGCAAGGTAGATGTCCAAAGCTTGCCTAAATGATTCAACTTCACGAAGACGAGCCAACCCCATAAGAGAGGTGTCATCTACAAATTGGAGGTGAGAAAGAGTAGGCAGACCCATCCCCCACTGCCAACCATGAATCACACCTCGAGATACCCAAGAATTAAGAAAGCGACCAAGCCCCTTAGCCATAATGATAAACAGATAGGGAGAGAGTGGGTCCCCCTGACGAAGGCCCCTGGTAGCACCAAACAGCTCTGAAGGTTCACCATTCACAATGACAGAAAATGAGGAGGAAGTCACACAACTCATAGTCCAACTCACCCACTCAGAAGAAAACCCAAAGGCCAACAAGATCTTCTGAAGGAAACTCCATTTAACTCTATCATACGCTTTTGCCATATCCAGCTTGATGAGCATAGACTTATCCTTGGAGGTCGCCATGGAATGAATGACCTCAGAGGAAATCACCACCCCATCCAAAATTTGACGACCAGCCACAAAACCTCCTTGCTCCTTAGAAATAACAACAGGCAAGCAAGATTTAAGCCGCTCACCAATCAGCTTCGTAATAATCTTATACACCACATTGCAAAGAGCAATAGGTCGAAAAAACTCAAACCTATCAGCACCCTCCTTCTTAGGAATGAGGACTAAAAAAGTAGCATTTAGGGCCCGAAGCATCTGCTTATTATGAAAAGATTCACAGACAACCTCCAACAAATCCAGCTTCACAATTTCCCAAAACTCCTAGAAAAATTCAACTGGGAACCCATCAGGGCCAGGAGCCTTCCCCTTATTCATCCCAAACACAATCTCTTCCACTTCAGATAGAGTAATTGGGAGTATGAGAGAAGCATTCAGCTCATTAGAGATCAAAGAAGGAATACAAGCAAGAATCATATTCTCATCAACCACAGCAGGAAGAGAATCCTCAGTAAACAAAGCAGAGAAGAACAGGCGAGCTTCTCTAGATAAAGCCTGTTGCGAGGATAAAACTAAGCCTTCAGAGTTAACGAGAGAAGAGATATAACACTTATTCCGACAAGCCTGCACAAAGTGATGAAAGAAGGCAGTATTCCTGTCACCCTCTTGAAGCCAGTCAATCTGAGCCTTCTGTTTCCAGAATATCTCCTCACGAAGCTCCCACTTTTCCACAGATTTAAGAGCCTGGGACTCAGCATGCCCAAGAGCTTCTGAAAAACCAAGATCCCTAATCTAGTGAGTAATAACAGCATGACGCTCCTGCACTTCCCTTTTCTTGGCACGAAAATTGCCAAAACATAGCCTATTCCATCTCTTAAGATGAAACTTAACACATTGCAGCTTCTTAACAAAAGAATACATAGTTGTACCATACGCAGGGGCTCCATCCCGCCACCACTAAGCAACAAGATTATACAAAGAAGAATCACGAAGCCACATAAGCTGAAATTTGAAAGGAGGATTCTTTGGATTAGGGAAAGGAGAAGCTGAAAACTTAATTGGCCAATGATCAGAGCCACACCAATCAAGAATCTCAGAGCAAATAACCACACTGCCCCCAACCCAAAAACTAGAAACAAGAAACCTGTCCAACCGCTCAGAAATCGCCTCCGACCCACTCCGCCTATTATTCCAAGTAAATAAGCCATTAGAAGGTTTGACATCAACAAGAGCAAGAGAAGCCACACTAGCCCGGAACAAATCTGAAGCAAGACTTAGTCTCGGCAATCCTCCTCTTTTCTCTTCTAGACACAAGATAGAATTGAAATCACCAGCTAAGATCCAAGGCAAATAAGGAGCACAAGACCTAACAAACGTGATATGGGCCCAAAGCTGGCTTTTACCACGGATGTCAACCGGAGCATAAACATTGCTAACCAAAATAGTCTCACCAGAGTCCAAAACCGAGGCCACCACTGAGATAGAGGAATGGCTAGAAATCCACCAGCGAGGAACAACCTTACGAGGATCCCAAAAAAGTGCCAAACCTCCAGAACTTCCCCTAGAGCCAATACACTGACACTGACCAGAAAACCAAATACAAGGAGCATACTGAAGCATGCAGTCCACCTGAAGCTTAGTCTTCTGCACACAAAAAATATCTGGAGAATGTACCCCAATCAAATCCTGAATAGCTTTTTGACAGGAGGCGCTATTCAGCCCCCTTGCATTCCAAGAAAGAATAATCATGGGGAAGGCTGAGCAAAGTGGGCGTCCAAGGTCTTAACAGAGCCCGATTCCACCAACAAATCCCCAGTAGATATAATCTTCTCCACATCCTTCTTGCGACCAACTTTAGGAGACTTATCAAAATTCCCCTTCTTAAGAGGGCGTTGGAGCACTCCTAGATAAGAAGCTGATCCCCGACCTTTGCCTGAAGACAACGCCTCCTTAGCTAAGTCCGCTAATATAATATCATCATGTAAACCAGTCGGAGTGTCAGCAAGCCCAAACCCTCCCTGTTCTAAAGGAAGAGAAGTGTCCCTAACAACAATTGCCTGTTCTAGCCCTGTATCCATACTAGTAGCCCCAGACAAGATCTCAACAGGAATCCCCTCCTCCAAGGCCTGATTATCCAAAACCTCAAAGCGATTGAATCCCTGATCACTCTGCTTATCCTTATAGGGTCACTTTTGACCTCTCCCCTTAGCTTTCAATTTAGCGGGAATGAAGCCATCCTTATCAGGCCCTCTCTCAGCCTTTCCCCCTTAGCCATAGACACCTTGCTTTTATCTGCCTTCTCCACCGAAGGCCCCGATGATGGAGAAGAAGGGACCCCAGCAATTCTGGATGCCCGAGGACACTGAC
>VDFB02287033.1:18055-45318 GCA_007258455.2 Sequoia sempervirens
AAAATACTTAAGGTTTACTTTATCTATTCTAATGCAAACACAAAAGCCAACTCACCCTTCATCTCTCACAAACCAACTTGCACACATACACAGGTTCACCATTTACCTAATTTTGTTCAACTCCACCTCTAACCCAAAATCAAATTGACAATTTGTCAATTAAGCAACTCAAATTACACAAAAATAATTCCCCAATATATCTTCTATTGCAATCAATATAATCAAATTACAAAGATAATTCTGAATTGATACAGTTTAATTGGCTCTTCCTCCGTTAATCCAAAATAAATAATTTAATAGTACCAAATAATGATATAATGGGGAAATAAAGAGGAATAATTAAACAATTTTTGATCACTTAATCAAATGGAATTACATTCATATCAAGGAATACCAACATAATATTAGATAAGGGATTTATTAGCATAAATAAAAAACTTACTAATGTTAATCCAAAATAATTTAATAGTACCAAATAATGATATAATGGGAAATAAAGAGGAATAATTAAACAATTTTCAATCACTTAATCAAAAGGAATTACATTCATATCAGGAATACCAACATAATATTAGATAGAGTTTATAAATATAAAATAAAAACTTACTAATGTTAATCCAAAATAATTTAATAGTACCAAATAATGATATAATGGAAATAAAGAGGAATAATTAAACAATTTTCGATCCTTAATCAAATGGAATTACATTCATATCAAGGAATATATAATATTAGATAAGGGATTTATCGGCATGAATAAATAAAATCATCTTTACTCGAATTAAATAACTGCGACTTCTACATAGCCCGACCAATCTAGGAGGCTTTCATGGGATAGGTTTGATCATCCATGTGTCAACCACCTAGACCTACAAGAAAATGTTAGTGAATAGGGGTTTGCCTCGGTCAAACCCCATTTTGGTATTCAAACCTTGATATAAGTTAAATAAATGATGAGAGGACACAATATGCCATTGCACTTACCAAAATGAAAGATAAGCTCTTGCTTGATTGTATAGATCTTAACTTGAATGCTTTTTGAATCATGAAATCCTTCACCAAAAATGTTAGCTCAAATACAACATGATGCCTGAATGATGATTAAGCATTGTGGGTTACTAGTTCAACAATGATGGCAAGAATTTATCGCTCATAGTAAATAATTACACTTTATAGAAGGTAACTCTATTAAATAATCTAAAATAATAGACAAGATTCCTACTTACCTTCCAAAATATGAGATATAGAATAACAAGTTTCCTTAATTTTCTTCAAAAATGATGAAATATTAGTTATATTCTCCTCCATTTAAAGAAACATAATAAATTCCCTTTTCATACACATTCAATATACAATATTCCTCAATTTCCTTTTTGAAAGTTCTAATTAAAATATATATACTTCAATACTCCTTTAGAACATAATAAATTACCCTCTTTACATATTCATAAATAAACAAGACTTCTCTATTGTATAATAAGATATATCCCTATGAAAGTGAACAATGATTCATTTACTTCAGTGTATTGTCTCATATACTCAAACTTCCTAAGAGAGAAATAATAACTTACCAACATTCGATAAGCAGGTCAAACCTTATATAAAAATAAAGTAGAAGTCTATTGAATACCCTACTAAAAATGCAATCACTAGAAATTGATACCCAAAGTTGCAAACGTTTTATCAAAACTTTAAGAAGGGAGTTTTCAAGAAGAATAAGGCTTATTACTTAGTTGTCGACACAAAAACATTAGCTATGTTTAATCTAAAGACACTAGAGGAGATTATGGTTGTCATGGGGCTCTGCTCTTGGAATGGCTGAAGGCTTGCATGCCTTAGCAGCGTCTGCCTTCTATGCATGGTGTGTGGGGCTGTTCTTGAAGGTTGTGCTTTTTAGGTAGTAGGTTTGCTGCGGGGAGGAGTGTGGCGTGGGCTCACCTTTCATTGAGAAGTGTGGTGTGGGGAAGTGCTGGGGCTTTTTGGGAGTAGGGTCTTTTGGTGGGAATTATTGGTGGTTTGTAGGTTTGGCTTGGGGTGCGAATTAGGAGTTGATATTGGTGAAGTCTCAAGAGCTTGATGATTGAGGGTGCAACCTCAAGCTGCATTAAGGACATGCATGCTCAAAAGATGAATAACTCTTTTGTGGGGGAGAGCTCTAAGCTCAAGAAAGTGAATGGTTGTTTGCCGCGGAGTCATGCTCATCTAGTTTTGGTTATCTCTCTAGAATCGGTGCATGAGGATTTCTCTTATTGGACTCAACATGTTCTGATTTGCAAGTTTTTGGGTATTCGTGTCCCCCTCTTGGCTTTGGAGGCCTGGATGCGTCGGTCCTGGCAAGTTGAAGGTGATTTTGATATTTTGGTGGCTGGGAATGGCTTCTTTATGGTTGATTTTTCTTGTATTTTAGATCGTAATCGTGTTTTTGAGGGGGGCCATATTTTTACAATCATGTGGGTTTATTCATGAAACCCTGGCATGGGGGTTTCAATGCGGCTGAGGACCTACCTTCTCGGGTTCCTGTATGGGTTCGCCTGCCATGGCTACCTTTGGAGTTCTGGAGAGAAGATATTCTGCAACGGATAGCGGCCTTGTTGGGGAAGCCGGCTGCCATTGCTCAGAATACTTTGGATAAAAAGGTATTTTCTTTCGCTTGCATTTGTGTTGAAATTGATTTAAATAATCCATTGCCAGATTCTTTGGAGATCTGTATTGGCTCTGCCTCGTGGATTCAACAGTTAGATTATGAGTCCCTTCCTTTTCGCTGTCGGTTTTGTCATGAGTATGGACACCTTCAGCGTCAGTGTCCTCGGACATCCAGAACGGCTGGGGTCCCTTCTTCTCCATCATCGGGGCCTTCGGTGGAGAAGGCAGATAAAAGCAAGGTGTCTATGGCTGAAGGGGGAAAGGCTGAGAGAGGGCCTGATAAGGATGGCTTCATTCCCGCTAAACAGAAAGCTAAGGGGAGAGGTCAGAAACGACCCTATAAGGATAAGCAAAGTGATTAGGGATTCAATCACTTTGAGGTTTTGGATAATCGGGCCTTGGAGGAGGGGATTCCTATTGAGATATTATCTGGGGATACTGGTATGGATACAGGGCTGGAACAAGAAATTGTTGTTAGGGACACTTCTCTTCCTTTGGAGCAGGGAGGGTCTGGGCCTGCTGACTCTCTGGCTGGTTTAAATGATGATATTATTTTAGCGGACTTAGCTAAGGAGGCGTTGTCTTCAGGCAAAGGTCGGGGATCTGTTTCTTATCTAGGAGTTCTCCAACGCCCTCTTAAGAAAGGGAATTTTGATAAGTCTTCTAAAGTTGGTCGCAAGAAGGATGTGGACAAGATTAAATCTACTGGGGATTTGTTGGTGGAATCGGGCTCTGTTAAAACCTTGGACGCCCACTTTGCTCAGCCTTCCCCATGATTATTCTTTCTTGGAATGCAAGGGGGCTGAATAGCGCCTCCCGTCAAAAAGCTATTCAGGATTTGATTGGGGGACATTCTCCTGATATTTTTTGTGTGCAGGAGACTAAGCTTCAGGTGGACTGCATGCTTCAGTATGCTCCTCGTATTTGGTTTTCTGGTCAGTGTCAGTGTATTGGCTCTAGAGGAAGTTCTGGAGGTTTGGCACTTTTTTGGGATCCTCGTAAGGTTGTTCCTCGCTGGTGGATTTCTAGCCACTCCTCTATCTCAGTGGTGGTCTCGGTTTTGGACTCTGGTGAGACTGTTTTGGTTAGCAATGTTTATGCTCCGATTGACATCCATGGTAAAAGCTAGCTTTGGGCCCATATCACGTTTGTTAGGTCTTGTGCTCCATATTTGCTGTGGATCTTAGCTGGTGATTTCAATTCTATCTTGTGTCTGGAGGAGAAAAGAGATGGATTGTCGAGATTGGGTCCTGCTTCAGATTTGTTCCGGGCTAGTGTGGCTTCTCTTGCTCTTGTTGATGTCAAACCTTCTAATGGCTTATTTACTTGGAATAATAGGCGGAGTGGGTCGAAGGCGATTTCTGAGCGGTTGGACAGGTTTCTTGTTTCTAGTTTTTGGGTTGGGGGCAGTGTGGTTATTTGCTCTGAGATTCTTGATTGGTGTGGCTCTGATCATTGGCCAATTAAGTTTTCAGCTTCTCCTTTCCCTAATCCAAAGAATCCTCCTTTCAAATTTCAGCTTATGTGGCTTCGTGATTCTTCTTTGTATAATCTTGTTGCTCAGTGGTGGCGGGATGGAGCCCCTGCGTATGGTACAGCTATGTATTCTTTTGTTAAGAAGCTGCAATGTGTTAAGTTTCATCTTAAGAGATGGAATAGGCTATGTTTTGGCAATTTTCGTGCTAAGAAAAGGGAAGCGCAGGAGCGTCTTGCTGTCATTACTCGCTAGATTAGGGATCTTGGTTTTTCAGAAGCTCTTGGGCATGCTGAGTCCCAGGCTCTTAAATCTGTGGAAGAGTGGGAGCTTCGTGAGGAGATATTCTGGAAACAGAAGGCTCGGATTGACTGGCTTCAAGAGGGCGACAGGAATACTGCCTTCTTTCATCACTCTGTGCAGGCTCATCGGAATAAGTGTTATATCTCTTCTCTCGTTAACTCTGAAGGCTTAGTTTTATCCTCGCAACAGGCTTTATCCAGAGAAGCTCGCCTGTTCTTCTCTGCTTTGTTTACTGAGGATTCTCTTCCTGCTGAGGTTGATGAGAATATGATTCTTGCTTGTATTCCTTCTTTGATCTCTAATGAGCTGAATGCTTCTCTCATATGCCCGATTACTTTGTCTGAAGTGGAAGAGGTTGTGTTTGGGATGAATAAGGGGAAGGCTCTTGGCCCTGATGGGTTCCCAGTTGAATTTTTCCAAGAGTTTTGGGAAATTGTGAAGCTGGATTTGTTGGAGGTTGTCTGTGAATCTTTTCATAACAAGCAGATGCTTCGGGCCCTGAATGCTACTTTTTTAGTCCTCATTCCTAAGAAGGAGGGTGCTGATAGGTTTGAGTTTTTTCGACCTATTGTGCTCTACAATGTGGTGTATAAGATTATTACGAAGCTGATTGTTGAGCGGCTTAAATCTTGCTTGCCTATTGTTATTTCTGAGGAGCAAGGAGGTTTTGTGGCTGGTCGTCAAATTTTGGATGGGGTGGTGATTTCCTCTGAGGTCATTCATTCCATGGTGACCTTTAAGGATAAGTCTATGTTCATCAAGCTGGATATGGAAAAAGCGTATGATAGAGTTAAATGGAGTTTCCTTCAGAAGATTTTGTTGGCCTTTGGGTTCTCTTCTAAGTGGGTGAGTTGGAATATGAGTTGTGTGACTTCCTCCTCATTTTCTGTCATTGTGAATGGTGAACCTTCAGAGCTGTTTGGTGCTACCAGGGGCCTTCGTCAGGGGGACCCACTCTCTCCCTATCTGTTTATCATTATGGCTAAGGGGCTTGGTCGCTTTCTTAATTCTTGGGTATCTCGAGGTGTGATTCATGGTTGGCAGTGGGGGATGGGTCTGCCTACTCTTTCTCACCTCCAATTTGTAGATGACACCTCTCTTATGGGGTTGGCTCGTCTTCGTGAAGTTGAATCATTTAGGCAAGCTTTGGACATCTACCTTGCTGCTTCGGGTCAGAAAGTTAATGAGCAAAAGTCTTCTATTTTTTTCTTTAATACTCCTTTGGCCATCCAGAGGAGGATTGCTGCTATTTTGAGGTTTCAAATTGGATCTCTCCCCTTTGTCTATCTGGGGATTCCTCTTGCCGTTGGTCGTCAACCTAGATCCTCTTGGCAGATGTTGCTTGATAAGTTGAGGAAGAAGGTAACACATTGGACTCATCGGTGGTTGTCTACTGCTGCTAGAGTTACCCTCCTTCAGTCTGTTATCCAGGCCCTACCCATCTACAGGTGTTTTGTTCAATTGACCCCTATGTATTTCCTTCGGGAATTTGATGCTCTCTCTCGGCAATTCCTTTGGAGTGGTAACTTGATGACTTCTAAGTGGAGCCTTGTTAAATGGGATTCTGTGTGTAGACCTAAGCAGGAGGGTGGTCTTGGTTTACGCTCTTCTATTTTGAATGGGCAAGTTCTTGCGGCGAAGCTTTACTGGCGCTGGTGTACTAATCAACACCAGTTGTGGGCCCGTGTTCTTAACTATAAGTATCTTCGTGGTGTTGCTTCTCATGAGGTTCCTCGCTATCCTCTGGAGGGAAGTGGTTCTATGATTTGGTCTACTTTGAAAGTGGGAGCCCAGTTGATTAAGCGTGCACTTTTTTGGATCTGTCATTCGGGATCCCAGGCTCTTTTTTGGTGGGATTCTTGGGATGGTCACCCACCTATCCTTTCTGCTTTTCCTCATCTTCAACCCCTCTGTGATGTTTTTACTGCTGCTGGTTGGGACACTGTTGAGCATTACAAGACTGTTGAGCATTGTGGTTCTGTTGTTTCTTTCCGCTGGAAGCACCTTTCTGAGTGGCCTCCTGGGGGCTCTAAGGAGGATAGGCGGGAGCTTGCTCAACTTTTGGCTTCCCGGGCTTGTAATTCGTTGAGGGGACCTGATATTTTAGCTTGGGATGGTTCTGATATGTCTGGGAAGTATTCTGTGTCTACTGGCTATAAGCATTTGGGGCGACAGTTGTTTGGGGATATTCAGGTCCCTTGGTGGAAGTATGTTTGGCATAAGTTGTCTTGGCCCAAGTGCAATTTCTTCATGTGGTTGGTGGCTCAAAACCGGTGTCTTACTTGGGATAATTTATGCAAGCGGGGTTTCCAGGGTCCCTCTTTTTGTGTGTTGTGTCGTGAGGCTGAGGAGTGTGCTTCTCATCTCTTCTTCCAATGTTCCTATGCTCGAGAGATTTGGCATCTTTGGCGGCGGGTGTGGAATATGCCCTGTAGGCATGTTTCCTCTTTGGCTGAGTTTGTGGATCGGGGGAGTAGGGCCCCTGTTTCAACTTCCTTTCTTCAAGCTGCTTAGGCGATTGGCCCATCCTTCATTATTTGGAATCTTTGGTTGGAGAGGAATCATCGGATTTTTCAGGATGTGATGATGGGAGCCCCTCGCTTGTGGTGGAAAATTTTGCATTCTTTGGGAGAAAAGATCGCGGTTAAGTGTGATCTGACTGATTCGATTGCTCCTTCTGATGTTGGTTGTTTCAACCGCCTTCATCTTCCTCCTTTGCATCGGCAGCTTATGTGCAACAGGTGTAGGCACCCAACACTGAAGGTGAATAGGGAGGGAAGATGGTCTCCTCCTCAAAGCATCCTAAAAATTAACACGAATGGCTCTTCTCGTGGAAACCCTGGTCATGCTGGAATTGGTGGTGTTGGTCGGGATAGTTCTAGGGATGTTCAATTTATTTTCTCAATTTATAAGGGTCTTCATACTAATAATCTTATGGAGGCTTAGGCAATTTTACTGGCTGTGGAGCGTGGCAGTCAGTTGGGGTGGCGCAGGATTATATGTGAATCTAATTCCCAGGTTGTGGTGAACTTGCTGAACAGGTGGAGGTTAGATGATGTTAGTTGGCACCTGGCTTTGATTATTGAACAAATTCTCAATCTTTGTGTTTCTCTTGAGTTTGTTACTTTCACTCATATTCCTAGGGAGTGGAATGGTGTTGCTGATTGTTTGGCTAAATGGGCTTCTGATCATATTCATGATTGGAATTTGGTTGATCGGGTCAATTACCCCCTGATTTGTCTCAATAGTTGGACCATTTGGTGGAGCTGGATAAGACTATGTAATGACTTTGCTCTGTAATTTTCTCTTGTTTTAATAAATTTTTACCCCTCTTTATGTTAAGTAAAAGACACTACTATAACACAATAGCAATACAGTAGCTAGGATGGGTTCAACTTGGCCTGACGAAGGTCTATCATAAGTAACATACCAACTTTTGATGAAGGGGTGGTACTTCAAGAGAGATTTTCCATTCAAGATTAGGCCGTGTGATGAAATTGATAAATCTTAGATAAGACAAATCCGTCTGCAACTTGAAAATATAAAACTCTTTGATTTCTCCCATAGTAAATAGAGGATGCTATACAGCGTACAAATTCAAAATCTCATACTAATTGCTCTGAATTCTGCGTATGTTGCTATTATGAGAAATAATCCCCATTCTAAGAATTTGGGACTACACTAGTCTTAGCACAGAGTTGAAGTTGACCATCGAAGCTCAGGAGAAACCACTACAATGACTACCTTCATTTCGGCGCAGGAAAGCAATGTGACAGCGGTGTTAGGCTAAAAGGTTTCCTACACGAGATACGGGTCCACTGTCTTACTAGCTGATATTTGTTAGCAATTATCTCCAGAAGATATAGTTGCAAGTGCGCTGGTATCTTGCAAGGTAGATTGTAATTACCATTTTGATTCTTTACTGGTACGTGAACAAGACAATGAAATAGCACCAATATGAGCCACATGAGAAAATAACTGAAAATTTCCCTTATCTAATAACAAACACTAGTCACCAAAAATAATGGGAGAATTCTTGAATTACATTTGCAAGGTGTTTCTATTTTTGCAGTGCAAATTGCCAAGGAGCAAACATACAAGACAATGAAACTACAGCAGATCTTTATCACACTTGATGATCACAAAATATGAGAATCAGCTATAACAAAAAAAGGAGCAGGTTATTCTTGCTACCAGGGAAGATTCTCCTAAAGCATGAAGATGGCATGATCAGAAATTATTTGAATGTGGGAAACGATAAATGAGATTGATTTTATCATTTTGTTATGTCATTGTTAGGAATAAAAACAAAAGTACCATGCAGTATCATGATGCCTTAGGTCTCAAGTGTTTGTCTGATCAACAATACTAATTATACAGAGACACACAAGTATCAAAGCCTCACTTCTTTTTCTAAAACATTTTTACTTATCAAAAAAGAGATAAAATCATTCAGAAGCACTGACACTAGAAAGCTTTTCTATCCACTTGCGTTCTCCATCGCTCAACCTTAGCAGAGGTTCTACCATCTTGAAAACAATCCAATTTGAAGAGAAAGTATTCTCTACCCTGCTCACACATCAGAGCTCAAAGGGAGCCTAACCGGGAGTACCGAACTGTGGCACTAGAGAGCAGATCCTGTGTAATGCCGAACTTTTGTTACATTATATATAAAAACGTGTATGGCAAAGCACAGGAGTGTGGCCTAACAAGTGAGCAGATAAGTTATGAATACTATGCTGATTGGAGGCAACTCAAACTTGAGACAATTTTCAATAGCAGGAATGTCATTAAGCGTCCGAACTAAGATCAAGCAAAAAAACAAAAAGCGAAGATCATTATTCACGAATATACGCATCCTCTAATGAATCCTCGTGCTTGCAATAGAGTTGGTAGACATGGATGAAGGACAGGGAGCAAAGACAAAGCTTGTGAGCTGATTGACATAAACCTTTTATCATAGTTATCCCATTGATTGTGATTAAGGGGAACTGTCCTGTACCGTTCGGTTTGTTTTAAGGGCAGAGCAACTATTAGTTCAGGCTCTACCCTGACAATACTGCAATGGGAACTTCCGTTCTGGAAGATGGAAATCCGTCTGATCATGAGAGGAGAGGAATTTTGTGGAAAGGTATGAGTAGAGGTGTAAAGATGGTCTAGAGTTATACACTAGAACTAGTTCTTTGCACCGAAAGCGATTTAGAAAGTAATGTGTATTATTAACGGGTAAATAAGACGATCAAAATAAGAGTACTCAACGATGGCATCAATGTCAGAGTTGTATTCCATATGTTCCTAGTCTCCCCAGGTGCGCAGGTGCCAAACCAAATAAAACTCTCAAAGAAATAGTAAAAGTTTCTAAGTCATACCGTGACAGGATGTTATATATGCAATACCTCCAACCTGCGAACATTATCTCAGACGATCTTGCATCCCAGTCTAATTCCATGGCTCGAAATCAGGATACCCATGATTATACCGCTACACACCTTCCCGATTTATTTTCATAACATTTTCTGGTTCTGAAGAAAGTGTATTCTATTTCCTACAGAACAACTATCTGGTGATGCTCTGAAAGTATGCCCAATAACCTTGGAGAGTTCCGCATTACAGGCCTGGCAAGTGATACGTGACTCAGTTGCTGAGCTGCCTCGGTGGCCATTACTGACTTTATGATCCACCCTTAACCGTGGAACCCTGAAGTAAAAACACCAGCAACAAAGTGTCGAATTATCTTACTTACAGCTGAAACTATCTTCTCTATTATGTGCCCTCATGCACAGGTGTGCCTCTCCAAATTCAGCATTCCATTAATTGTCGAGGATGGGGACGGAAACGGGGGATGGCAGGGAAACGGGGGATGGCAGGGAACAGGACGTGGGGATGGGGTCTATATTTGGGGGCAGTGGGCAGCAGGGTGCTGAAATACATATAGTACTTGAAAAAATAGGTATAAAAAGATGTATAAATATAAGAATTATACATCTTGGAGACAACTAG
The DNA here is from genome assembly GCA_007258455.2 of Sequoia sempervirens. Taxonomy (NCBI): domain Eukaryota; kingdom Viridiplantae; phylum Streptophyta; class Pinopsida; order Cupressales; family Cupressaceae; genus Sequoia; species Sequoia sempervirens. The sequence goes on from VDFB02287033.1 coordinate 28,476, forward strand.
GAGTCCCCTAAATTTCTTGAGGACACCCCAGCATCCTTGAAGTTCTAGAGACGTCTTGGAGACAATGACACTGGTGGTGGGCTGGTGGGGACATCCCCCAAGTCCCCAAATCTCTGAGATATCCCTATCTAAAAAATGAAAGGTTTTATGAGGAGGACGCGTCCCCGCGAAACACTAGTTTGAACTCAAATACATTCAAAGATACTTCATTCAGTGCAGCCCCCTTATTCATATGTCTCTACACTTGATTGGCACAATCTCCTTCGGCACCTTCTCTCCCCTCCATTTTTAATGCAGCATCTTCTTTTTATATAGGGGAGAGGACCCAGTACCTGAGCATGTTTCAATAGTTGTGATAGTAGTTGTTAATATAATGCCCAATATTTTTATCAATATTGGACCAATAGTTGTGACTTTAAAGTTGTTAGTGTTGATGATGACTACCCATAATTAAACAAAATGTATTCCTTTGATCTATAAAACAACCAATCATGTGATTCCACATCAGTGCTCAATAAAACATGTTGTGAATTCACAAGGATTGGTCTCATTTATTTTTTGGCCCTTTTTGGACACCTTGACAAAAAGCATGCTAATGTGGCATCATATTTGATGGTGTGGCCCTAAAACCTTAGTTATAAGCAGGGGACTTGCCAAGTAAGCTGCTGTAAAAAATTGGGAGTGATTCAAAATTTCTACGTAGGATAATTAGAAGCGTGAAGTTAGGGTGCACAACTATTGGGTCCTTTCCCCTATATTCACAAGTTTCCCTTCTTTTTTTGTTTGCCTGATCACCTTCCTGCGCGACCTTTCCACTTCAGAATGCTGAGAAAATTATTATTGTTTATTTTTGTCACTCCCTCCTCAGGTTGCCTAAGTTTTTAATTAATTTCTTTCACAATGAATGCACATATTATTTCTTATCTCTCCATTGCAACTTGGAATTGCATTCTTGGTTTATTTTGGATATGGTTGTGTGGGATTTGTCTCTTGACGTTTGATTATCAATTAAATTGATCTCTTTTGTACATAAATAATGGTTAGTAGCATGATCAATTTGTCATTAAAATCATGGGAAATGTTCAGAAAGTAAATGTTATAATCTATGATAAAATAAGATCAAACCTAAATAATATTAAAATGCTTGTAGAATGAAAATCGATATATAATACTTGTCATTTTGTATGTTGTGGAGCGCGGTTGTACTCTTGGGTGGAGATAAATCATTTGTGAATCTGATTCTCAGGTGATAGTGACTTTGTTGAAGAGGCAACAATTAGAAGATGTCAGTTGGCATTTGGCTATAATTATAAAATAGATTCTTAATCTGTGCGCCTCCTTGGAATCTGTTATTTTTTGTCACATTCCTAGAGAATGGAATGGGGTTGTAGATTGTTTGACTAACTAGGCCTTTGATCATTTGCAAAATTGGAATATCGTGGAAAGGGGTCAATTACCCCAGATTTGTCACAAAAGTTGCACCACTTAGTGGAGATAGACAGGAGTTTGTAATGTCTTTGCTTTGTATTGCTCTATTTTGGTTTGAATAAATTTTTACCTCTTTTAGTGTTGACAATCAATGTCAAAATGTCAGTCAAACTTCGTGGAAGACCAAAGATTAATTTGATTCGATGTCTAAGAGAAAAACACCACAACAAAAATGGAACTAAACATGAAATGTTCTTCCAAGAGAAAAACACCACAACAAAAATTGAACTAAAAATGAAATATTCTTTTGGTTGACGCAGGATCGCGCATGTACTGAATGCTCCTACATCATATTCCAAAATTATTTTATTATTGATGATGTATTTGATTGAACACTAAACAATATGATTTCATGATGATATTGAATATTTTTTATTAACCACACAATTGTAGGATTCATCCATAAGTGGTAGCATAATAGGCTTTGTTGTTTTGATTTAGAATTAATAAATCTAGTTATGGAAGATATTTGTTGGTTTTTAATTATCACTTCGATTTGGTAGGTACAATCATACCTAAATAAATATGTTTTTCCAAAGAAAGGGTATTTGGTAGGGTGTCAACAATTGACAAGCTTTAAAAATTAGTTATCTTTGATTCTGATGAATTTGGCATTATATCTTGTCTTCAACTTTTATTGTCGATTGTTTTGTTGTTTTGATACTTTGTATTTTTTCTCTTGAACTCTAGGTATAGTCACATAATTGTGGTAATTACTTTGTAGTCATTTTAGTCTCTTACCTTACCATTGAATCAGTCCTAATGCACATAAATGTGTGTTTGTATGACTATGTATATTAGAACATTTGTAATATGGTTACTCTTATTCAAATTCTAGATGATTAAAATATTTTAAATTATATTAAATCTATTTGTATAAAAAAAAATAATATATAATCAATCAATAATAATTAATATATAACTATCAATATATTATATAACCAATTAATAATATTTATTAAATAACTATATACATATATTATATAATCAAATAATTATATTCAATGTATAGCTATAAACGTGTATATTATATTTAACTAATTAATGATATTTATTATATATCCATAAACATATATATTATATATTATGTAATCAGCTAATAATAAATAACTTTTAACTATAATATATAAATTACATCCATTTATAATTATATTTAAATATTATTAATTTGTATATGTATCTATGTATGTATATTCATATATTCTTAAATAAATTTATATTATAATGATATTGGGTAGAATGGTTTAACTATTTTCTATTACTTCAAACCAAAAGTTCATGGTACATGAATTTATTTTTTAGTTTTCAAGATGAAGTTCAAGGATGAAAGGAAGTTCTCAACAATTTTTTATCAATTTTAATTTTTCTAGATTTATATTTTTAACTCTTCTTTTTATGTATTTGGAGATTGGTCATTATTCAGTAATTCACTCAAGTTTGTAGGTATTTATTTTACAATGAAATCAATTTTAAGAGGAAGGAATCATGGGACAAAAGGAAGAATCTATTTGGTGTCTAATAGCCATTTTAATTTTTTTATTAGATAAACACTTTCTACCAAAGCTATGAACTAGAAGAGGGTTTTGAAAGGATAATAAAACCTTGGACATCAAGAAAAGGAAAACAACATGAAACAAATTTTGTTTGAGGTTTTTTGTCCCCTTTGTTTAAGGTGGAAAGAAATTTATGTAGGTTAAGACATTTAGCTTAAATCCCCTCATTTCCATCCAAAAATTTTGGTGAACCCAACTTAGCTTACAATTGCAGATCTTTTGATAGATAATTGTATATATTCTTTAATCTACTTCACATGGTTAAGCCATTAGATTATTGCATATATTATTTATCATTTTTAAATGTTGCATGTTTAGTTGAAAAAATTAAATTAAATCTTGTTCTCTATAATTATTGCAAAACACAAAACCTAAAACACCTTCTATTCCTCTAACATATCATCATCATATCCATCTTGTCATCACTTTCTTCTATCTTTCACTTTGTAAGAACATTTGTGTGTCTTGAAACTTATACTTGAGTTTCACACCCAGTGTTCTCAATCTAATATTCTTGTGAGAAGAAGTTATCGAATTATCTTCCCAAGCTTTGAATAGCTCTGGTGTTGAGCCTAGGCTTGTTAACTCATTCATCCAAGAAAATTTTACAATGCAATCATCTTTGGATCCTATTCCAATCTTGACGATGATCTTTGACTCACAACCCTATCATGATTTTCTTGGGTTTGATAACCATGTGGCCTATGTTCCTAAGGCTTGAATTTAGAAACTAAACAAGGAAATGACTGATCTTCAAGAATTATTGAATACAAAACATTTGGTTGGAGTGGTTTTCCCTCTCATAGATAATATTAGAATATTATTAATCAATGATTCACAAGATGTGCAAGTTCTACATAGCCTGACTCACATAATCGATTCAAGTATTATTTATTTGTCATCATTATCTCAAAAATGAATAAGATTTAGAAAGTAAAAAAGTTAAGAATAAGTATTCATAATACCTAACTAAGTGGAAGGTCAATAAAACACCCTATAAGAAGAAATAAAAATTACATGTAACATTAACATTTTATAATAAAAAATAATTTCCCATCTACTACTTGTTTCCTCAATTGTTTATCTTGAATAGTGGATTTTCAACAACCATTTTTTTTATATTGGGATTGTGAAAGAATTTGATGTTTGTTACCATCTCTTGTGGATTCAAATTATCTTGTAAAAATTCACATGGTTATAGGGGCATTACAAAGAAGATCATATCTGCTTTGAATTAGAAGCGAGGAAGAAGAGAACACAAATATTTTGCCATGGCTACTACATCAATATCCACATTGATCCTCATGTACTTTCTGTTAGGAGGGTTTTCTTTATGCAACCTCCTTTCCATTCAATGCAATACCAATTCAAAAGGAGATGCACTGATAGATGTGAAGAATATGCTACATGACCCACAAAATGTTTTGGAGAGCAAGGATCCAACCCTGGCCGATCCATATACATGGCTTCATATCACCTGTGACAACAACCAACATGTAACGAGGGTGTAATTCTATATATCATATAAAATTTTATATAAGAAGGTTGACACAACACATATTACATTGACTTTCTCTAAGTATTTTACAGGGATTTGGCATTTAGAAGCCTTTCTGGTACTCTCTCACAACGGATCGGTGATCTACCCAACTGACAATACCTGTAAATTTATTAACATACACATTTTAAGTATGAAAATTTTTTAGTCTAAGGTAGATTTTCTTTAAACATTTATGTGTGTGTATTATTAATTCAAGCATTTATTCAACAACTCATTGAGTGGAAGCTTCCCACCAAGTTTGGGGAAATTAAAAAATATGATTGCCCTTGATCTTTCCGGCAACAAGTTTAGTGCAAAAATACCACCTCACTTGGCCAACTCTCCAACCTCCACTTCCTATAAGTCGTCATTATCCTGGGCTTTCATTGTTAAATTTTAAATCTATTTTAGAAAGTTTGGATCTTTTTTAATGCTAACATTAACAATCATAAATGTTTGATTTACATCTGGGTTTAAAGATCCTTTGATTTTAAACTTTTGGTGGTCTCATTCTCCTTTCTGTGTGTTTTGATCTTTAGAGGGAATGTAAATGTAAATATTTTTCCATGTTCTGTAAATCATGTTTGAAGATATTTCTTGGAGATGGTAGAAATATGTGGGTAGGTTTCTAAAGTTATATTAATTATTTTCTCAATTGCATTTGGTGTAAAATTGAAACCCATTATTAACTTTTTTTTTATGGCATTAATTTTTAGACATCTTTCAGAAAACCAGCTCAGTGGCCTTGTTCCAATAAGAGGATCACTTTCAATATTTGGATATGATAGGTGATTTATTTATTTATTTTATATTTCATTTGGTTGGTTCCCTTAGAATATGAAATAATCTATATGACTTGGTTTTGACTTTTAGTTATTGCATGTTATGTTATGGGCTAAAGTTTTAAAGGAAATCCAGGGCTTTTTAGTGGTGATGTGCACAATTCACATGCTAAAAAAAATGGAATGAAATGGAGTGCATTGTTAATAAAGCAATAAGATCTACCTTGTAGTTTCTACTTACATGCCAAAAAATCTAATATGTGCAGTCATGCATGTAATCTTGATGTAATAAGGCAAGCATTTGTATAGGTCGGTACAATTCTTTTCCTTATAAAACAAAGATTTTCAAATTATTTGTGTCTAAAAGGTTGATGAAGAATTGAAGAGATCTTAAAGGATCAATTTTACATTGTTGCACAAGTTGTCATCATTGTTGTCAAGCCACAAAAACTAAGTTGTAGAATTTATTTTTGTCACTCTAACAGTAGGACCTATGTCAAATAAAAGCCAAGGTCCAGCATCAAAGGACTATCAAAAAGTTATTTTGGAAGCCCTAACTGAGACCTATTTTCACATGGGTGAACCAATCCCTTAGAAGACCTCTAAAATAGCCTCTAGTGATAGGTACATTCCATCAAACCCTTCTCATATCTGCTTGCAAACTATCATTTCAGTTTTTGTACATTCTAAAATCTATATTTTATTTATTAGGTCATGTTGTTCATTTAGTTTGATCATTTCAAATCATTTTTAGTTTAGTTTTAGATCTCTCCTAATGTCCTAAGGACTGAGATCTAGGTATGATTGACTCACTATTGAGGTTGAAAGTCAATCTTTACACCTTGTGATCCCTTTCCTAATCAAATCCCTAGGGAAAGACATCTTTAGAGATTCCTAAGTTTTAAGCACAATAAAAATTTAGGGATCCCTTTCTCCACATTTCACATGCTATTTCCTTTTCTTGATGTACAAGGTTTTAGTGTGCTCATAGCTCTGGTAAAATGTGTTTATCTAATAAAAACTAACAAGGTTACAAGGCACCCAATAGATTCCTCTTAGAATCAATTTAATTGTAAAATAAATACCTAAAAACTTGAGTGAATTGATGAATAATAACCAATTCCCAAATACATAAAAATAAGAGTAAAACATCTAAATCTACAAAAGAAAAAAATGGTAAAAATTGTTGAGAACTTCCTTTCATCCTTGAAATTCATCTTGAAAACTAAAAATTAAAATTATGTACCATGAAATATTGATTTGAAGTAATAAAAAGAAGTTAAATCATTCTCCCCAAAATCATTATCAATATAAATTTAATTAATAAAGTGTACACACATAAAAAATCTATAAATAATTTACCAATAACATTTAATGTGTAGTTATAAAAATAATAATATTTAACATATAATTATAAATATATGTAATATATATTTATAATCTATCAATAACATTTAATGTGTAGTTATAAAAATAATAATATTTAACATATAATTATAAATATATATAATATATATTTATAGTTATATGTTAAATATTATTAATTTATTATATAATGTATATGTTCATAGATATATAATAAATATTATTAATTAGTTGTATATAATATATATATATATATATGTTTGTAGTTATAAATTGACTATCATTAATTGATTATATAATATGTGTATAGTTATTTAATAAATATTATTAATTAGTTATATAATAAATATTGATAGCTATATATTAAATTTTATTGATTGTTTATATATAGTAAAAATTATTTAATTCAAATAGATTTAATAGAATTTTAAATATTTTAATTAGCTAGAATTTGAATAAGAGTGACAATATTATAAATGTTCTAATATACATAGTCATACATACACACACATGTTTATGTGCATTGGGACTGATTCAATGGTAAGGTAGGAGACTAAAATGACTACAAAATAATTATCACTATTATGGGGAAAAACAAAAAGTATCAAGACAAAAAAATCAACAATAGAAACTGAAGACACAATATAATGCCAACTTCAACATAATCAAAGATAACCAATTTCTAAAACTTGTCAATTGTTGGTCCACCCTACCAAATTCCGCTTCTTTGGAAAATAATTATTATGGTATGATTGTACCTATCAAATCAAAGTGATAATTAGAACCAACAAATATGTTGCACATAACAATCAATGTCATAGAATGGGTGCATCGTTGGGTGGAGCTATAGTTGTGCTTTCAGATAGAGGTAAGGATTTTCCAAATTTTGGTAAGGTAGGAATCTCTGCTCCAAGGACTGGCATTAATGGCAGAGGTCAAGCTGACATTGGGAGGTTGGCTAATGGTTTTCTTTCAGATGGGACATCTTGTAGGTCCTTTCCATTGGGTGTCTCACATGTCATTTCTCCCTCTAGCGGTCTAGGTCCAAATGGTACTTCCTTGGACAAGGTGGGGTCTATTTTTGTGGCTCCTGAGGCAGTTGTCATCCCTAAAGCTGCTAAGCTTGATGCGTCCTTAGTGGATGGTAAGGCATGGTCAAATTTGTTTAGTTCTAAGCTTAAGGAGAAAAGCTCCTCATCTCCAGTGGACTTCTTTGCCAACCTGCCAGCTGGCGATTATTTTGTCTCATTGTTGGATTGTATTATTGATAAGGGTATTCTTTCCATGGAACAATCACTGGTTGGTAAGTTTTTGGGACCTTGTCCTAATATTGAAATGGTTCATATGTTGGTTAGAAATCAATGGCATCTGAAAGGGAAAGTTGAGGTAGCAGCCCTTGCGAAGGGCTTCTTCTCATTTTTTTTACTTGTGATGAAGATCTGTTGAAGGTTTTGGGTGGGGCGCATGGCTTATTGGTAAATCTACTCTGGTGTTGAAGAAATGGAAGGCGGGTTTCTCTCTGAGCTCTTGTTCCTTTGACTCGGCTTCGGTGTGGGTTCATTTTCTTCAGCTTCCTCTTTAGTTCTAGGATGAGTGGGTCTTTAAAGGAATAGCGTCTACTTTTGGACGTTTTCTTTCTATTGATAGTCTTACTACTTCAAGGCATAGGCTTGTTTATGTGTGATTGTGTGTGATTTTGTACCAGGTCACAGATCTTCCTTCGATGATAAAGATAAACTATAAGCTAGGAGTGTGGGAGTAGGCGATTGAGTTTGAATCTATCCTTTATTCCTACTTCCACTATAAGAAGGTGGGGCATTGGGAGAAGAAGTGTCCTCTAAAGCTTGTGGTTCCTCCTTAAAAGAACTTGGTTTCTCAAAAGGAGGCCAAATTTTGGAAGGAGGTTGGGAATCACCATGTTTCTAGGGTTGAGATGAGCTCTGTTGAGCCTTTGGAGGAAGTAATGTTGAGGGGTCAGCCTCTTAGTGTCTCGGTTGTGAAGGTTTCTCCAGGTCTTCCTTTCCCTGTCAAGGAAGCTCCTCCTGTGGAGGGTGAGGTGAAGGCCCCATGTGTTGATGAGTGTGTTGTTAATCTGGTGGAGGAAGTTGGTGTTGATTCGTTGGCTTTGGTGTTTGTTGAGTCTAAGAAGGTGACCCCTTTGAAGATGGTCTTTGAGGAGTTGTTTTTAATTTCCAAGGAGGAGGTTTTAGATCTCTCACTGGTGGATTCAGTTGTGGTCAAAGAGGATTTGTGCTCTATTGAGCCATTGGTGGAATCAGTTTTAGAGAAGTTGGTGCTCACCTCTTCTTTCATTGATTGTTCTACATTTGCTCCTCAGAAATAGGAGCCATGGAATACTATACATTTAGCTTCCAAGTCTCATAATAAGAATCCAAACCCCTCTATGGTAGGGATGGCTACAAGAAACCATTTGAAGTTGGATTGTGGTTTGGAGCCAAGGGGAAGAGGATAGCCTTCTTTGAAAAAAGTGAGGGAGAGGGAAAGAAAATGTGATATTGTTGGTGGATTGTAGATTACTCTGCTTGAGATGGGCCTGAATGGTCCCTCATAGAATCTTTTATGAAGATCCTCTCTTCGAATATAAGAGCATTAAATAATCCTCATAAATAGGAACTTCTTGCAAACATTATGAGAGATCGCCGGCCTAATATCATTTTGATTCAGGAAACTAAGATGAATGCAGAGAAGGTTGATAGAATTAAGAACAGGTTTTTTAAGAACTACGGTTGTCATGTTGTTGATTTTGATGGTGCTTCTAGTGGGGTAGCAACATTTTGCAATCCTAAGGTAGTTGTTGGCTCTGACTTATTTGCTTTTGAAAATCATGTTGCTATGTCATTTTTTTGCTTCAGGGAGAAGTTCTCTAGGGTTTTGTCGAATATCTATGCTCCTAATGCGAAAAGATCTTGTAAGCATTTTTGGGCAAGTTTAAATACTTTTAACTTGGCTCAGTTCTCTTTTCAGAACTAGCAGGTGATGGGGGATTTTAATACCCCGTTGAATGATGTTGATAAGTTTGGGGGATCTCAGGTGGCTAATGATAATCATCTTGATGATCTCATGAATTTCATCAATGATAATATTCTGTTGGATTTGGATTTAGGAGGGGTGTCTTATACTTGGTCCAATAGGCAAACGGGGGATGCTATAATTCAGGTTAAGTTGGATCGAGCTCTTATTTCTCCTGATTGGTTGCACTTTTATGCATGTTCCCTTTCTACTCTTATAAGGCTTGGTTCAGATCATTTCCCTATTTCCTTGAATGTTGAACCCTTTGGCTATAAAAAGGATTTTCCATTCAAGTTTGAGAAGATGTGGACTAACCACCTAGACTTGCGTTCAAAAATTGTTGAGTGGTGGAATATTAATGTTGATGGGTCTGTCATGTATAAGTTGCTAAGAATCTTGCTTCTATTAAGTAGAATCTGATTCAATGGAATAAGGCCTCTTTTGGAAACATTTTTGAGGAAAAATAAGAGCTTAAAGGTAAATTAGATATTATGTGGCAAAGAATGTAGGCTTCTGGAGTTGACTCCTTGCTTCTTCAGGAAGTGCACTTTTGGCTAGTTTGCATAATATTATGGTGAGGGAGGAGGAGTTTTGGAAGTAGAGGTCTAGAGCTATTTGGCTTCAAAGTGGGGATAAAAATACCTAGTTCTTCCAACTCACGACTTTGAAGCATAGATCCTCTAATAGGATTTCTAAAATTATTGTGAATAATTTTTCTCTTGAAGAGGATGATGACATAAGATCTGCAGCTTGGTCTTTCTTTGAGGACCTTCTCTTGGAGGATCGCCCATTGGATCCTGTTTTCCAACAGGGCTTCCTGAATGTTATCCCTAACTTGGTGTCAGAGGAGGAAAATGGGGTCTTCACTAGAATTCCATCAAATGAGGGGATCAGAAAGGTTGTGTTTTCTTTTGAAGGGAATAAATCTCTGGGGCCTGATGGGTTCCCTATGATGGGTTCCCTATGTTATTCTTTCAGTCTTATTAGGAGATAATTTTGAAGGATGTTCTCAATGCCACCAAAGAATTCTTTGGAAGTAGGCAGCTTCATAAGGAATTGAATTACATGTTTATAGTGTTAATCCCTAAGAAGCCTGGGACTGAGCTCTTTGTTGATTTCAGGCCTATTAGTCTTTGTAGTTCCATTTATAATATTTTCTCTAAGGTGCTTGCTTCTAGGTTGCAAAGGGTGTTGTCTAAGATTATCTCTCCTCAGTAGAATGGTTTTGTGTCGGGAAGGAATATTTTGGATTCTATTCTTATGGTGCATGAAAACATCCATTCTCTTAAAGTTAACAAAAATCCTGGTCTTATTTTGAAGCTTGTTTTGGTCAAAGCCTACGATCAGGTGAATTTGAGCTTCATGAGTAGCATTCTCAAGGCATTTGGTTTCTTGGACTAGGCTCTACAATTGGTGTAGAAATTAATCTCCTCTCCTTTTGTGGTACTTATCAATGGGTCTCCATCAGCATTTTTTGGAAGTTCTTGTGGTCTTTGGCAAGGGGATCCTATTTCTCCCCTTTTTTTTATCATTATGGTGGAATCTTTGGGCAGGTATCTTCTTCAAGCGGTGTCTAATGGGGCCTTCAAAGGTCTTTATCCTTCCTCGTGCCATCTTTGTTGCTTCCATCAACAATTTTTTAATGACACTATTATTCTTGTGGAGGCTTATGTTCTTGTGACTAAATCTATCCATCTTATGGGTTAGCTAATTTGGGAGTGGTGGCTAGAAATAATTGGGATGAATTTGAATCCTTACCACTCAACCTTAAAATCATTTCCAATAATGACCAGGTCTCATGTCTTTAAGGTGCTTGAAATGTGGGAATGGATTTTTATTATTACTTTGAGTTGGTTTATGCACGTTAAGTATTGGCCCTGCCCTTCTCATAATTTCCATTTAAATTTTTGTGAAATTATGGCCTGGCTACGTAGGTTGGGCAATACTTGGTATGGCAGGCTCACACGTTTTGTGGGTCTTATTTGCATTGTTTTGTGGTTAGTCTACCTAATTTTGTTTTTGCATAAAATTAAAGTTTTGTTGGTTTCTTGCTTGCTGCATGCCGCCATGGGTGGAGCTCATTGCAGAGTGGATCCAAGCTCTTGTGAGGAGTTCTAGAGTAATGAAACTATGTGGGAGCACCTAGAAAAGGGTGGTGTTACCCAATATATGCTAAAGATCCAAGACCCAAATCCTGAAGCGATGGAGGTTTTTGTTAAAGGGTGGAGTAGTAGGATTTTGTATTATAAAGATGTAGAGTTTAATATTGATGAGGATTTTGGGGCAGAGGTTACTGGGCTTTCTTCTTCTCGTAGTAAATTCTATAGAGACAGAGGTGCGGCTAAGAAATCCTTGGAAAATTTCTTCAAATTTGATGAGAAGAATAAGCTCAAGGAAGTTGGGAGTGGTGGGTATGCCCACAAGTCTCTCAAATGCTTTGGAGGAATCTAGCACTAGCTCTATCATGCATTACTTCACATTGGATGGTAGGTTTTTTGTTGTTTATAGCTACCACTTTATGCTTCTAAATCACTTTCGTCACAAGCTGTTGGTTTCATTTCCTTTTTATCTTTTGTTGTCTATGGAAAATAGTATTGAGGATCATCGCAAGGACCCTAAGAAGGTCATTCTCCATGAAATACTTATGAATCTCATGTTTTTTCATATTAAGTTGAAGTTAATCCTTGTCTCTCCTAAGACCCTGGCCCACAAAAAGGGTGTTAAAAATTTTGGCTATGAGACTAGTGATTTTGTGGCAGAATGGGAAGGGAATTCTAAGGATGAGGACTTAGATTTTGATGAGATGTCAGTTGAGGATGGTGAGTCTGAGGAGGGTTCTAAAGCTTCTGAAGCCTAGTCAAAGGAATATGAAATGGATATTGAGTTGAAGGATGCTATGGTGCAGTTTGGGAAGAAGAGCACAAAGAGGAAGAATAAGTTCCCTAGGAAAGAAAAGTCTTTTGTCAAGGGGAAGGTGGAGATGTCGAAAGGTGTGGAGGATCCTATTTCTACAGTGAAACCTTCTTCAAGCCCTGGTAAGGTGGGTGTTGTGGAGAGCTCCCCTATGTCTAGTGAAAAACCTTCTCGGGGTCCTGGTAAAGTGAGCATTGTGGCGAGTTCCCTTGTTGTGGAGAATAGTCTTAGCGTTGGTAAAAACCTTCTTGGGTCCATGCAGCCAATGGAGATTAATGTACAAGGGATTGAGGGTTTCCAGTGTTCCAATGGGATTGACCCTAACCAAGGTCCTCTTGACTCTCATTTTAGCACATAGCAGGTTAAAGGGAGTTTTGTGAAGGTAGAATAGCTAGAAGTCTTGGTGGACTTGGAAAACATGCTAGATAAGCATAGGGTTAAAGTGGAGGTGGTTGAAGTGGAGTAAATTCCCCTGTTGATGATGAAAAGGAGGATAAAGAGGAGTGTTAGGAGGTCCCTATTCAGAATTTTGATTCTAATGCTAAGCCTCATGTTAATTGGGATGAGGTCAATATGGGTATGTTATGTAGGATGGTTGAGGATTGAACACATAACTTGCTTTCTCTGGTTAAATGGTTGTTCTTAGAAGTTAAGGAGCTCAATGTCTAGGTTAAGAATTGGCAGGATGTTTGTGTGGCATTGGTCCATAATAAGCAGAAGGAATGGGAGATTAAAGGTAAGGTTAAAACCATGAATGTAATGCTTGATAAACTGGTTGTGGGTGTTGATCACCTTGGTATTACTCATGAGGAGAGGATTTCCTCTTTGGAAATGGTAGTTCACAAGACTTTGGAGGAAATATTTGTTAACATAGAGGACAAAATTGGTAAGGTGTTAGATGATTTGAACACTGTGGTGACCATTAGCAATAATTTCTTGAATTCGACTAGTAAGGGACTCTCTGTTTGAAATGAGAAAGCCTTGAAATGGACTGGTAAACCCCTAGAGTTGGGTGACATTAACAAAGCAATGGAGGATGTGAATTACTCAAACTTGGTGGAAAAGAATGAGGATCCTAAAATAGGTATGGAAAAGGATGTGGATGTTGGCCCATGTTTGAGGACGAGTCCAACAAGACCAAGAAGCGGGGTGCCATTTCAATTCATGAGCTCAAGGATGTTGTGGAGATGCATGAGGGGGTCAGTGAGGAAAATTTGGCCTTGGTTAATGTTCTGGAAAATATGTTGTAGTTGTGTTGACTCTTATGCTTGATCAGCCTTGTTGCTGATGTTTTGCTTTTGGATTGCTAGCAAGTTTCTTTGTTCATTTTTGTTGTTAGCATTTTGATTTTTTGGGTTGTGGGCTCTCTAGTCTTAGTCTTTCTTGTAGCTTTTCATCTTTTTAAAGGGTTTCAAGGCCCCTTGAAAACCTATTTTTCCTTATCAAAAACAACTATGTTGCATAACTAGATGTATGAATACTAAATAAAAATAACAAATTCTATTATGCCACCACTTATGGATAAATCCCTACAAAAGTGAGGTTAATAACAATATTCAATATCATCATGAAACCGTAATGTTTAATGTTTAACCAATACATAACCAATAATAAAATTATTTTAGAATAAAAAAAGTAGACGCATGATATTTTGATGCCAAAATTTTATTTTATGTGCATTTTTGTGAATTCTTACATATATTGAGATATATGATCATTTTAGAATTCACACATACCTCAAAGTGAGTACAAATTGTAATGTTAAAATTTGCATCTCTATTTCTATTTCAATTTAGTTTTGTGCCCATTTTGGGAGGATATTTAATACAATTAAAATTTGACAAATGATGCAATCTTGTGTGAATTCTGGCTCATTCCATTATCCCTCCCTTATCCTTGTTTATAAATATTCTCATGTGTTTGAACCTATCATATTCATATCCACACTTCCACATACATTTCACAAATTTTACTAACTCCAATTTATTTTGCTACATGTTTTGAGCCAAGAAAAAACACATTTGTATGACGTATTGTTATGTCCTTAGTACTTAAAGACATTCAATTACACTCATTTTATATCCTATCTCATGCTAGATCATTCCCATCATAACAATATTCATGGAACATTTATCAAAATTATAATTTTATTGATGAACTAAAAATAACATTTACTTCATTAGATTATCATCTAGGCCATCTACATGGTTGCTTGTGTAATAATCCTTTGCATGACCATAAAGTCAATCTTTTATAGGTGTTTACCTAGGAACATTTCCCCAAACAATATGCCAACCATGTAAAGGTATTATTAAGTTCTACATTAGTGGATGTGGCAAACTAAAGAGCAAAATCACACAAGTTATATGATCAAATCCACAACCCAAAGAGTAACTATATACTTATGGAATTGATCCAAAAGTGCAAACTCAACTAAGAAAAGATGAATCTAATATAAAATTTAAGACAAAACACAAACAAAGAGAACACATTTCTTATTTCAAATTGAATAAGATTCTAAAACTACTTCTTTCATTTGTAAAACTAAATATCATCATCCATTATATTTAATTTTCTAAGTTAACATTTAATTATTCTATGATCACTATTATAAATAAGATTAATTAAGTTAAATTGATGTATATTTACTAAATAAATCTTAGAAAAAAATTATTTTCCTTGCATGAAAAAATGAATGGCATATTGCATTATCTTTATTTTCTTATTTTATAGTGTTTTATCTCTTTCCTAGGAACACGAAGCTCTGTCCTAACAGTAATGTTTCACTAATAGACTTTCTTACTATATTCTTGACCTTTTAATTGTATGATAGAACAATCAATCTTTGTCATAAACATAGATACCAATAACATTTTTATTGTGTTCATGAATATTTAGACTGGAAACAACACATATACATATAATTCATTAAAACAGCTATACAATGTTCACGTTATGTCCCCACACTTGAAAGATAATTTAACAATAATAATAAACCATGAAAAACACATTAGAGAACAAAAAAACAATGTAAAAATTTCAAGTGTTAGTGATTGTAGGTATATGTTCAATTCCTCCAGGTGGAGGGGAAGTATCACTCAAGAGAGGGTCTTGGTTAGGTAACCAATAACATAACCTATCTGAGCTTACACACACCACAGTAGAATAATTGAGTCGGGATATTATGTGGGAAGTTGGTAAGTCATTCTTTGTTAGTATGTCTTCTTTAGTAAGAGTCTAGTTTACTATTGAGTGCATGCATGAATGATTTTTTTCTTTTTGAGCTTGAGAGTTATTTCCTTGTTACTATGTTTGTGTTGATATGTGAAACATACGAGGTATGTGTATGCATACACACATGTATGACGATGATAGACTATATGCACAAAGGAACACGTACATGAGAATACATAGGTAGACATAACTATATGCACTCATGCATGAGCAAGCTTATGTGCATGGAACTATCGAATGGAACCCACAACATGCATATTTATACTTATAGATATATCACTTGTAGTCTCTTATCAATACCATAGTAATTATGCATGATTTGGTGTAAGAATCGAATGTGTGTGTGTATATATATAATGTATATAGATATATCCATATGTATATATGTATCCATATACGTGTATGGTGGAAAATGGACATTCCCATATGAATGTATCGATACATGTATACATACGCATACATGTACATAGAGGCATATATATATATATGCATATATATATATATATATGCATACACAATAGATATATTAATATAACAATGTGATTGCTATTTTGATGTATTCTTTTGTATATCGATTATATATACATGCTTTATTGACACATGATAAATATGGAAATATACTAACATATACATATATATATGTAAGTATATATACATGTATAAGTTATGTATATATATAATATTTTCTCTGAGATCGACTATCTTAAGCAATGAATATAAACTAATTTATAATGCTATAGGGTGATCCCACAATACCAGTTTACAATGTTTGGCCAAACTGGACACTGTACTAATTTTTTCTAATTAAATCTTCACTTTCGAGCACCTATAGCGGCTAAACCGTTAGGAATTTGAAGATGATGCAAACTAGTGATTTGTGACATTTTTTCTGTAGATTCTAAATATATTTTTTTAAAAAAAATTAGAATCATAATGCA
>VDFB02287034.1:0-17003 GCA_007258455.2 Sequoia sempervirens
CCATTTCAATAAAAAATAGTAGTTTAGAAAGAAGACTCGGAGCACTACAATCCTTGTTTTTGTTGCATCTAAATTTTTTGAGTGTAACTATCCTCAATTTCTCATCCAAGGTTAGTATTTCCTGATTTTTTTTTACAAAAATGGCCACTTAAGACCCCTTTTTAGCCCCCCATATTTTTGCGCTTTCCCGTATACATAGAACAACCGAAAGGACTTTAGTTATTAGATAAACTAGATATTGTTTGTATATTGAAGAAGGTATTTTATGGATTGAAACAAGCTCCCAAATATTTTTATTCAAGGTTAGAGATGTATTTGTTATAGAAAGGATTCAATAAAGGTACCACATATAGCAATCTCTACTTCAAAATTGAAAAAGATCAAATCTTGATTGTAGTTGTATATGTTGATGACATCATTTTTGGAGGAAATGAAGCTATGTGTAAGAAATATTTAGAAGAGATGTAGAAAGAATTTGAAATGTCAATGTTTAGAGAGATGAATTTCTTCCTTGGGCTAAAAATCAATCAAAAAAATAAAGGTATTTTCATTTCACAATTAAAGTATGTTAAGGAAATGTTGAATAAATTTGGAATGAAAGATTCTAAACTGGTATGTACCCCTATGGTTACTAGTTGCAAGTCAAGAAAGAATGACGAATCTCTTAAGGTTGATCAAAGCAAGTATAGATCAATGATTGGAGGGCTGCTATATCTAATTGCTACTAGACCAGATATCATGCATGCAATTTATCTTATGACTAGATTTCAAGATCATAGAGAGTCACATGTTGCAGCAATGAAGAGGATATTTAGGTACTTGAAGGGAACTCTAGATCATGGTTTGTGGTATCCAAAGGATATTTATTTTACTCTAATTGCTTACATAGATGCAGATTGTGCTGATTGTGTAGATGGTAGAAAAATTACAAGTGGTGGTGCATTCTTTATTTGATGCAAATTGGTGTCACATGTGGCTAAGTAAGAAACAAGATTCAATGTATTTATCTATTGTAGAAGTAGAATACATTGTAGCTGCATCTTGTTGCACACAAGTTTTGTTGATGAGGCAAACATTAAAGGATATCAAAGTGGTATATGATGAACCAACTTCTATCTTCTATGATAATACAAGTGCTATCAATATTTCAAAGAATTTGGTAATGCATTCAAGGATAAAGCATATCTCAATCCAATATCACTTTTTGAGAGAGAAGGTTGTAGAGAATAAAATGAAGCTTGAATATGTTTCTGCAAATGATCAGGTTGTTGATATATTTACTAAGGATCTTCCTAGGGATAATTTTGAGTATCTCTGGGAGAAGTTGGGGGTTATTTATCCTCCTTCTTTGAGCTAGATGCATAAGAAGATACATCAGTCCAATGGATCTCAAGATTCATTCTTTGATCTGGATTGATGTTGGTGGCTACCTCTCAATGGGAGTAGGTAGTGGAATTTTTTTGGTGTTGTATTTAGGATGAGTGAGTGTTGTCATTTTGTAGTGGTTGTTGATTTATGTAGTTTGGTGTGTGCTATTAAGGGGAGTATGTAGAGTAGTTAAGGAAAAAAAGTTGCAGAGCAGTTGCAAACAATATGATTAATGTCAAAGGGGGAGAATGAATGATGCAAATACTTTGTCATTTTCCATTGATGTCAAAGGGGGAGAGAGTAATGTGAAAAATATCTAATGGGGAGAGAGGGAAATGTGAAAAATAAAGGTGTTAAAGGGAGAAAGAGATTAATGAGTTAATTGTGTAAGGGGAGAAAGTAAAGAAAAGAAATGATGGGTTGCCATGAAGAAGATTATTGAGGATCAAAGTCATTGTGTTTGTTGTTGATGGTTTTTCACATCATGTGTTGCCATCAATGTCAAGGGGGAAACTATTGCAAGTATGTGCAATTGGTGTTGTCATTGGTGTCAACTATGTAGGAAAGATATTGTTGCAAGAGTATGAGCAGTTGGTATTGAGTTGGTGTTGTGATCTCTAATGATGATTTTATTAGTTGTATTATGTTGTCATTAGTAAGCTACTGGTGTTAGCCTCTAGTGTTTCTTTGATAATCTTATGTCTATGGATGAGTTGCTATAATGTATTTGTCTTGGTGGTGATGAGGAAGTGCTAAAGATGTTTATGATATGTCTTCGGTGCTTGGTTTTCAAGTGCTTTTGAGAAAATTTGAATAAAAAGAGGAAACAATGTATTGTAGTGGTGCTTTTGTGTTACAGATTAGTGTTCTAGTTTGGCTCCATATTTATTTTGGGTTGAAGATCTTCTTGTGTAGTTCAAATATGTTGATTAGAGGTGTTCAAAGGTGTTGTATTCATAATTTGGTATGCTAGATCTTTGTACAGAGGAAGGTGTTTTCACTAGTGTGTGAACTATATATTGCAAAGGTGTCTAGGAGAAATGTTTTTTATTTGCATTTCTCTACAGAGTGGTTTTAGGTCTTGTGGATCTAGAAGAGTGTTGATAGTGTGTGCATCTTTTGTTTTTTGAAGTTGTTTGAGGTTTGGTGCTTTCAAAGTTAATTTCTTGAGTTGCAGTGTATGATAGAGTTATTTGAATGTACTAGGTGTGTACATTCTTCAACTAAATGTTGTTTCCAAGGAACTTGTTAAATTTGAGGGTGTTTGTGGAATATTATAGATCATTTTCAAATGTTATGTGGTGTTTGTGAGTCATATTTGGATTTGAGGAAGCATGTATATAAGTGTTAATGTTGTTAACATAGGTTCGACTAACCTTGGGTGTTTACACTACTTGTGAAGTTGCTTTGATGTTTGTGGAAGTGTGGTGTGGCATGTATGAGTGGATTTAGGTCCTAGCTATGGTGTGTTGTGGTCCACCATTTCATTCCACCACGGGAATGTTTTGGTACTAACCTAATTTGAATTTGCATGGTTGAGGTGCATATCCAACCTTGGAGAATGTTTCCAAGGTTAAAGATGATATAAATATGAGTTGAGTTGTTGAGGGATAATAAGATAGATTCAAGTATGATGCGAGTGATGTGAATTGTAGAGTTTTAGGGTGCAAATTTTTGAAGTGCAATGTGAGATTTCATGTGTTAGATTACTGAATGTAGTGAGTAGAAGGTTTCTACAATTCTTCAAAAAGATTGTGAAGGTGTTGGTGATGTCATGGTGGATTTTTATGTTGCTTTAAGATGATTTCTCATTTTAACACTCTTCTCTATCTTCTTTCCTATTTTGGCGGCGAGCCTTTCTTTCTTTTTGGTAGTGATCCATTTGACAGTGAGCCCTATTACATTCAGTGTTGATATTACTTTATATTGTGAGTTAATCCTCACTTTTTTTTTTCCCATCTTGGGTTTTCCACATAATTCTAGTGTTCCTTTGTGCATGGTGTTGATGTGTTTCAGCTTATTTTTTTTTCTTTCATGCTAAATCATTCTAACAGATTAAGGGTTAATTAGATTAATGTGTATTTTAATATTTGTGAGGGTTTTGAATTTTTAAGTTATAACTAATTCAATCCCCTCTCAGTTGTCTTATGCATTCAATAGTATATGCACTGATAGTGTAAAGTTTTTAACTATTATTTCATAGTGTGTAATAGTAGCAAAGTTCGCAAGGAGGTTTCCCACATGAAGACATCTTACTTGATGGTAAGTGAAGTAAGCTAATGTCACATATGTATGGGAAAGGGTTATACGACTCTTTGTGTTCCAAGAGTTAGTTATATAGTTGAACAATTGGTATTCCCATGGATACTTTTATATATAATAGTTTGTGTGAACACATCAATGTTACTCAAGGTTACAAATTCATTGTAATAAACACTATAAATATTGTGTACAATATTTTTTTTTAAACAATTGGCCCATTATAGAAGAGGTATGATGTAGATGGAGACTTTGTAACAAGTTTCCATAGAATTTATTGCATTGAATAAATATTGATTCTAACTAATATAATTATCAACATATTTTGATGGTATCTTTTCTCTTGTAAAGGTTTCCTATGTACAAATATTTTTGTTTTATTTAATCTTGTGATTGCATACCATTCCCTTACTTTCATATGTATTTTATTCATATTTAGTACACATTTTTTATAAGGTAAGAATGGTTTTGAAAGGGCCAAGAACCTTGTACAAAGTGAAGAAGTGAAACACAACCAAACACCAAAG
Organism: Sequoia sempervirens; assembly: GCA_007258455.2. Lineage (NCBI taxonomy): Eukaryota > Viridiplantae > Streptophyta > Pinopsida > Cupressales > Cupressaceae > Sequoia > Sequoia sempervirens. The sequence goes on from VDFB02287034.1 coordinate 4,155, forward strand.
TATCAAACTTTTCCAATGAAATAGAGTAGCAGAAACAAGTTTTGAAGGGCACCTGAAACCATCACAAAAAGAGAAACAATAGAGACACCGCAGAATAACATAAAAATATCAACCAATACCTGACCAGTAAATAACCAGAAGCAAAACAAACTAGAAGACAAGAGAGGCCACACCAAAAGAAAGAGCCTCATCGATCAAGGAGGTTCGAAGTTGTGTCTAACTAAAGAGAACATAAGGAGAATTTAATATAAATGGTTCAATCCAAGATTCTTAGAAGAATCAATCTCATCCACAAGAATAGGAAAAATATCTTAGGAAAAATATCTGTATATTTAACCAATAAGCTATTTGTGTGAACTTTGGTTGGAATTTTCATTAGCCTTGACATTTTTTGAGATTTTTGGCACTAGGGAAAAGGTGGCAGATTGGTTTTTTATTTGTGTGAACTTTGGTCATAATTTTTCTCAACCTTCCCAATTTTTGAGCTTTCTGGCACTGGGGAAAAGGTGGTGGATTGTTTTTTATTTTTAAATAAAAAGCATTTGGTGTGATGATAAAGAAGGCTAGTGAAATTTCATCAACATTAATTGTCGTATGGTTTCCGTGTAGTGGTGATGGTTGTAAGTAACATCTGCCTTTAAAATCCTCATAAAACAAAGTGAATGTCTGTGCAATTTTCAATAACGCATTGTTGGGTGTCATTCTCTGGGTTTACCTTGTTGTTCAAGATAGTTGTGAGTGAGGAGGGCAAGATTTTGTGAAGGTGCAAGTGTGATCATCGGTTATGGAATTTCTGTGAAGGTGGTTGGAGGTTATTTTGTGTTTTTTGGATGGGTCGATGGTTGCAAAAGCAGTACAAAAGTGTCGGTTGTGATAATTTTGTGCCCATTTTTTGTAGGCAGTGGAGAAAGAATGGATCACAAAGAAAGCAAGCAGGAAGAGGTGCGGGAAGATGTGCATATTGAAAAAATTGTTTCTCGAGTATTTCTAAAATAGTTTATGTTATTTTCCAAAGGGCATTGTTGTTTGTTGTTCTGTAGCTTACTCTAAATTGTTTCATTTATGGTTTCCGTGTAGCCGCCATGGGTGGAAGGAAATATTGTTTATTTTTGTGTTGGTTTGTTACTGTGAATTCGTGTGTTTATTGTGGGTTTTTCCATTTGGATCACTGTTGTAACCAATATTGTTTATCCGTGTAGTCACGATGGGTGGAAAGTAATATTGTTTGTTTGTGCACTAGTTGGTTACTATGAATTCGTGTGTTTTTTGTGGGATTTTTCATCTGGGTTACTCTTGAAACCAATATTGTTTCATTGTGTCGATTGTTGTTCTCTAGATTAGGCTATTTTGTTTCATTTTGGATAAGGCTTTGTTGGGAAAAGACTGTATAGTTTGTTGAAACAATTTTTTATTTATTTATGGTTCGACTTTTGCGGTGATGGTTTTGCATGGGTTTCTTACTGCAATTTTTTGTGTTTTGTGGGTTTTGGAATCTAGGTGACTATTGATACCAATATTATTTGATTTATAGCTTTTTTTTTGTGGGTATGGTTGCAACTCTTTAGCTTAGGCTATATTATTTCATTTATGGCTTCCGTTTTGTGTCAATGGTTGCAAAATAGTTAATCAGGTGTGTTTTTTGTGAATTTTTTTCATATGGGTTACTATTGAAACCAATATTGATTCATTTATGGTTCGGATTTTGTGGTGAAGGTTTTGAATTGGTCTGTTAGTGCAAGCTTTTTGTGTTTTGTGGGTTTTTCATGGGGGTCACTATTGAAAGCCATATATTTTGTGGTGACGGTTGCAACGCAGTGAAATAGTTAATGTTATACAGGTTGCATTGTTTTTTGCAAGGCAGTGTTGATTTTTGTCCTCTGACTTAGGGTATATTGTTACCTTTTTGATAAGGTTCTATTGAAAAAAGACTATATAGTTTGTCCACACCAATATTGTTTGATTTATGGTTTGGCTTTTGCGGGGATGTTTTTGTATGGGTTTTTTACTATGATTTTTTGCATTTTGTGGGTTTCCCCATCTAGTTGACTTTTGATAACAATATTGTTTCATTTATGGCTTTCATTTTGTGGCGATGGTTGCAATGCAATAAAATAGTTAATGTTATGCAGTTCATGTTGTTTTGCATAAGTTATTGTTCACTGTAATTGTTTGCCTTAGGCTATATTGTTTCATTTATGGCTTCCATTTAGCATTGTCGGGGAAAAGGTGGCAGATTGTTTTTTGATTTCTAAATGAAAAGTGTTTGTTGCACTGATAGAGAAGGCCAGTGAAATGGCATCAAAATATTTAATTGTTGTATGGTTTGCGTGTAGTGTGATGATTGTAAGCAATAGCTACCTTTTAAAGTTTTGGAAAACATCACGAATGCTTGTGGAATTTTTGGCAGGGCACTGCCCTATGGCTATATACTCTTCTGTAGAGTGCAATCAATAATGTGTATATATGTGCATCTAACTTCATACATATATATATATATATATATATATATATATATATAAAGAAACCACAAAGATTCACAGCAACAAAATGAGACCCAACAATGCCTTTTGAAAATTTTGCAGGCATTTGCTATGTTTCCCGAGGTTTTAAACAAGACGTGTTGTTAGAACAATCGCCAGTACATGGAAATCATTGCAACAATTAATGTTGATGTGAGCCAATGTTTAATTCTGGCAACATTCTCTATCCACATGGTGGGAAATCTGCCACCCTATTCCCAAGGCACGCTAATAACCACCTCCATTGCTTTTCAATGTTTTCTTGTGCCTGTTTTCACTATGTTTCCTGGGGTGTAGAATAGCAGGTGTAATTATAACCATACATAAATATGGATACCATACAAAAATTAATGTTGGTTCCATAATGGCTTGCTCTTGTATAGCCATTGCCACTACATCGAGGCCATGCAACAATCAATGTTGATGGGACAGTGGTGAGCTCCTTCAAAAGTGAGCGTTTGATCAGTTGTCATTGAGCTTTTGTGAAGGTGGTTGGAAGTTATTTTGATTTATTTTCATAGGGTGATGGTTGCAAAATCAATACATGCAATCCATAGATCAAACAATATTCATATTAACAAACAATACAGCCTTTTCTGAACAACACCTTATCTAAAATTGAAACAATATAGCCTTCTCAACAACACCTTGTTGAAAATGATATGATGTAGCCTAGGCTAGAGTATAACAATCAAGAATTCCTTATGGAAATCAACATAAACTGTATAATGTTCACTATTTTTGAGCATTGTAACCATTGTGAAAAAATGAAGGGAATGAATAAGAAATTCTTTTCCTTGTACAACACCTTGTCAATAATGAAATAGTATAGCCAAGGCTAGAGGACAATAAACACCAATGCCTTGTTGAAAAGAAGAAAAATTGTATAAGATTAACTATTTTATTGCGTTGTAGCCATCAACACAAAACAATGGTACATACATTTCTGCACGTAGGGAATGATAGGTTGTATTTTAAATGTTAAGGGAAGAGTAATGTCACAATTGATCAGAGTGATGGACAATGCCTTGTTTTCTTGTGCTTCACTTTATTTCTCCTATGTATAGATATGTCTGTATACCATACTAGATGCAAACAATATTGATACATACTTATGCCTCCTTCGAATGATAATCTATATTTTAATTGTTGTATGGAGCATTGATGGCCACATTGATCATAGTGATGGACAATGTTTCTCCCCTATGTGCAGATATGTATGTATGTCATAGTGGATGCAAACAACATTGATACATAGTGATTGCTATGTTAATTTTTGTTGGGACATTCTTGGATTGATAAGTTGTATTTTTGTTGTTATATGGAACATTGATGCCACCATTGATTGCACTGATGGACAATATATGTTCTAGGCTAGTTGTTTTAGAAGAACATAGATTTTTTTTTAAATCATTTATGAAGAGTTCTCTAAATGTTCCTTTTATATATATATATATTTTTTGGTCATATTTTAAATGTCCCAACAGAAAATTTGAAATATAAAAAGTTTGAAATTAAAAATTTGGGAATGGAGCTTGTTATCCTTTGTTGGTTTAATTGAATCTTTGGCTGTTGTGTTTTTTTCACAATAGAGCTTGTGGTCAGCTGCTAGCGTTGCAACTCTGTCCTTTTCAAAGAGCAGCCCCAACAATGTCGATGGACTTTATCTCTCCCCATGCTACTAGACAACCCTCAAGCGCTGATCTCGTAAGTCTGATCCTTGTTTACTTTTTTTTGCTGACACTTGTATTGGTTGTTTTCCATGTGCATCCAGTGAAATGAAAACATGCTTTGCTTGCATTTGCAACCCTTTTGGTGTATAGTCTGACTTATTTATATTTAAGGTATTTATGTAGCCTTCGTGTTTTTGTTTGCTAGCTATTTGGGAGTAGTCTATGTGTAGCTATTTATGTGTCTTCCATTTTATTGGAGTTGCATATAACTTTATTTTTGTTGTAATATTTCCTATGCAACGTCTAGTGATAATTGTCGCCTGCATTCTGCAAAATACTTTTTTGATTTAGCCTAAGCCTAGTTGCACACATATATATCTAGATTTAGACTTGTTGATAGATGTAATTGCATTTAAAGCTATATATATATATATATATATATATATATATGTACATGCATTGTGAAGTATAGATGTGGGTAACTATGCATGTTGTGTGGTTGAAAGTACAACTGTACACTAAACAATGCCTAATTGAAATAACCTAAAGTATTAAATTACTATGCTAAGTTTTCAATTCAACCTATTATTCCACCCACTGGCAAAATATACAACCCATAAATGAAGCAATGTTGTTGTCACAAGCTGTGCCAAGTGATGTTTATTTCATTTTCCCAGGAAACAACCATACGTGTCTAGATTTAAACTTATCTATATTTTGTCTTGCACCTATTGATAGGTCACTGTTGGAAAAATTATTTTATAGGTCTTTCTTGAAATCATCATTGTTTTAGTGAAGGCTTTTGTTTTGTGTTGATGGTTGCAACACTATACAATTTATGTTGTTTTCTACAAGGCATTGTTGACTGTTGTTTTATATCTTCCCAACGTGTGCCAACCACCTCCGCCACCTTTTCCACGGCCGCTAGAAGTCTTGCAATATGGGAGGGTTGTTGGCTAGCCGGGAGGCTGCCGGTTTATATTGTTTTCTACAAGGCATTGTTGACTATTGTTCTCTATCTTTGGCTATAACCTGAAGCTATAGAATAACAATCAACAATGCCTTTTTGTAAATGGCATAAACTGTTTAGTTGCTTTGGTAATTTTAGAATGCTAAATATTCTTGTGGCCATATATGGTGATTATTATATTGCTTATTGTGTGTTTTTATGTGGAATGTTTGATTGTTTTGCAGCTATCGCCACTACATGGAAACCATAAATTAAATAATATGTTCAAATCTATTCAACAATAATAAAAAATGCGTATATATTTGCATCTAACATCAAATTTATATATATCGGTGTGGCTTTTGTTTCTGAGCTACATATATATGCATTGCATGCGTTGGATCCATGTGTAGGATTTTGTTGCTTGCAAATATATAAACACAAAAAAGCTTGTGTTTGTTTTGTTGTGTTTGATTTCTTTTTTTCTTTGTGTAGATATGTATGTATGTGAAATTGGATGTAGGTAGCGTTGATATATACTACTCACCATGTTGATTGTTTGGGGAATTGTGATGGCAACATTGTTTCATGTATGGGCTCCATATATTAGCGATGGTTGCAATAATACCTTGCATTTAAAACTTACCAAATTAATTGACCAGTTTATGTTATTTGGAATAAGGCATTGTTCAGTGTTGGGTTGTAGATTGGGTTGCATAACATATGCAACAAACATTGGTTGTATAGTAAGTCTAATAAGGCACATTGATTTCACCATTGATCATACTAGTGGACAGTGTATGTTCTTGCTCAGGGGTTTGGTGAGAGCTAATGGGGCTCCATGACCCAATATGGTAGGGTGGACACCAAGCCTCTTTTTGTTTTGTTTCATTTCATATTTCGTATGTGCAAATCTGTGTGTTTTTGACATTTGATGCAAACAATATTCATATGTTTGAGGTCCACCTATGGATATATATGTGTGTTGTTTACACATAGCTTTGGATACATATATATTTGTATAGATTTTCCTTTCTAAGCATATATGTAGACTGTTTTATTGCTTTCCACCCATTCCCACTACATGCAAATCATAGATGAAATAATATTTTTGCAGCTATTCAACAACAATCAACAATGTGTATATATGTGCAGTTAACTTTGGAGAAATATATATTGATGTAGATTTTGTTTTGCAACTCCAAATATATGTATTGCATGTGTTGTATGTATATGTACGAATCTATTTCTTGGAAATATATACACGAAAAAAAGTATGTGTCTCTTTTGTAGTGTTTTATTCTTCTTTTCTCCATTATAGATATGTGTGTATGTGAAATTAGATGTAGACAACATTCGTATATACTCGTTGCTATGCTTATTCTTTTCATAAGGTAGGGTGGACAGTAGGAATTATTTTGTTCTTGCTCATTTTACTTAGCCTATGTACAGATATGCATGTTTGCGATATTAGAGACACAAAACATTCATCCATTTGTGCAGACATGTATCTATGTGAAATAAAATGTAGAAAAAATTCATATATACTCCTTTCTATGCTTATTCTTTTCATAGGATAATTATGATTTCTATTTGATCTATGGTTTCTGTCCACTAGGAATGGTTGCAAAGTGATAAAATAGTCCATGTTCTTCACGATGGGTTGTTGCTGGTTGTTTTTGTATCACTTCAAGGATAGTTGTTATTTTTCTAGGCCTCAATAGCAGTTTGATCAATGTTTCATCTCACACTTAATATACATCCTTCCATTGTAACAAACCCTTATTGAGGTCTAGACAGGTAACAAATATGCTTCAACAAGAACATTGAGTACTTTATTACTTTGCAAACATTGCCACCACAGAGGAACCATACACCAATTAATGTTGATGCGAACCAGTGTTTAATTTTGTTGGCCTTCTCTATTGACACACCAAATGATTTTAATTTAAAAATCAAGAAACATCCACCATCTTTATCCCGACCAGAACCCCCCCCCCCCAACAGCGGAAGGCTCAAAAGATGAGAAGGTTGAGAAAAATTCTGACCAAAGTTCACACAAATAGGGGGAAACGACACATCCTACATGTGAGTTGCTACAATTACATGAATGGTGGCATCAATCTTGCATCTGCCACTTAAAATACAACTTGTCATTCAAAAAATGTAGCAATAGAATAAACATAGGGATCAATGTGTATGAATATTGTCTGCATCCACTATGACATATATATGTATCTGCACGTAGGGAAAATATATTGTACACCATTGTAATCAATGGTGGCATCCAACAAAAAATCACAGTAAGAAACCTATGCCCAATTCCCAATTGAATCAAACATAAATTGTATAACATTAACTATTTTATTTCATTGCAACCATGACCGTAGAATGGAAGCCATAAAGACAATCTTGGTTTGAACATCAACCTAGAAGGGGGAACCCACAAAACACAAAAAATCACAGTTACAAACTGATGCAAAACCATAGCCACAAAACGCGAACCTTACACCAAAAAATATTAGATTTCACAAACAATATAGTCTTCCCTCAACAACACCCTATCAAATTTTGAAACACCCAATAGTACCTTATTGAAAATCAAACAAAGTAGCCTACCATAGACTGCAAACCACAAATGAAACAATATCGCAGAGGGTTTTTCCAATATGCACCTCTTCCCACTTGGTTCAAGCAAACGTCTTCCCATTGGCTTCCTCTACGCTACCTTGTTTCTCAAAGTTTGCATGAAATTGCATAGCCTAATCAGTTTTATTTCATTGCAAACATAGATAGGAAACATAATCCATAAAGAGAAAGCCACAAAAATTCACAGTAACAAATCCATGCAAAACCATAGCCACACAATGTGATTCTTGAATGAAACAATATTTGTTTCCACAAACAATATACTTTTTTCTCAATAGCACCTTATCAAAATTTGAAACAATCAACAGTACCTTATCGCAAATTGAACAATATAGCCTACCACAAACCATGAACCACAAATGAAACAATATTGTAGAGTGTTTTTTGATATGTACTGCTTCCCGCTTGCTTCAAACACACCTCTTCTTGCTAGCTTTCCTGTGCAAAATGGACAAAAAATAATTGCAGGCGACACTTTTCTTTTGCTTTTGCAACCATTCCTCCATGGAAAAAACACAAAATAGCCTACTAACACCTTTGCAGAAGCTACATAAGGCTTGATTGAACTTGCACCCTCACAGAAGCTTTCCCTCTTTGTTCACCGCTCTGATAGCAGGTATAACAACGTAACGACACCCAACAATACCTTATTCAAATATAGCCTTTTCAAAAACCCTTTTGTGAAAATGAAACAATGTAGCCTAAGCCATAGAACAATAATTAACAATGCTTAATGGAGCCAAACATAAAACCCAAGCAGAACAATAGCCACAAAACACCAACCATAAATGAAACAAATTTTCTTTTAACAAACAATATAGGCTTTTCTCAACAATGCCTTGTCAAAAATTCAAACAATACAGCCTTTTCAACAACACTTTATTGAAAACAAGACAATATACCCCAAGCTAGACAACAACAATCAACAAAGACTCAATAGTGTTAACAATCTAATTCCTTTGCAAACATAGCCACAAAGTGGAAGTGTTAAACAAAAACCCACAAAAAAAATTGCAATGGAAAAGCCATGCAAAAATATACTATTTTTCTCAACAGAACCTTATCGAAAATTCAAACACATGGCCTTCTCAACAACATATTTTTTAAAATGAAACAACATAGCCTAAGGTAGAGAACAATAATCAACAATACCTAATGCAATCAAACATAAACTATATAACATTAACTATTTTACTCCATTGCAACCATAGCCACAAAATGGAAGCCATAAATCAAACAATATTCATTTCAATGGTGAGCAAGATGGAAAAATCCATGAAACACAAAGATTCACAATAACCTACCCTTGCAAAACCATAGCCAAAAAATGCAAACCATAAATGAAACAATATTTGTTTCTACCAAACAATATAGTCTTTTCTCAACACCACCTTATCAAAATTTGAAACAATCAACAATGTGTTATCAAAGATCGAACAATATAGCCTGCAACAACCCATGAAACACAAATGAAACAATATCACAAAGGGTTCTCCCAATATGCACATTTTTGTGGTTCCTTCACATACATAGATATATGTACATATGTCATATCCATTGTGCATCACTTTGATTAATAGTGCCATTTTCAACACTATTGTATTGCTTTTGGAGTCATTGGCCCATGAAAAAAATAGAAAATATGCTCTAGCCACCTTCATAGAAACTTCACAACAGATGGTTGGACTTTCACCTTCATAGAAGCTCACCCTCTTGGCATCAACATTTACTATTCTATGGTGTCTATATAGTGGAAATGGTTGTGCCAACACCTGCTATTCAAAATGTGAGCAGAGATACCAAAATTATTTGAAATTTTTAGTAAGGCATTGTTGGGTGTTCTTCTATGGCTTTACCTCCTTTCATAGTTGTGAGCCAAGAATGTGAGCTTCTTTGAAGGTTTAAGTCCAAACAACCTTTCCAATAGATGTATCAATATGTATCTATATCTATAATTTTCCATTCATCTATATATCTATATTGTCTACATATAATTCCATGCACATACTGTTTCATGCTTTTTTAGTCTATATATATCCCTTCATAAAGAAAATTCTGCCATATATGGGTATGTGTATAGGATCATCATGGAAAAAAGCGAGGTCCCCTAAGTGGTAAAAATTTTAGAGAAAATGCAGTGTAGGCAACTTGATGTAAAAGAATTGAATAGAGGATTGTCTCTCAGGCTAAAATATGTAGGAGAATAGAATGTAACAAATTGAATGTAGTTTCTAAACTACTAATTTTATTTATTCTTATTTTTAAAATCTATTTGGTGAATTTGAAACCAATCACGTTAGTACTTAAATTTCGGAAAAAAAATAAGAAGTAGGTGTGTCTAACCACACCTAATATAATAAAATTGTAATATATTTTTTTATAAGATTTTAGATATATGAGTATAGGACATTCGTCTGGGCGTGATACATATTTTTTATAATTTTTTCTAAGTAAATAATTAATTATGAATTTTTTGTTACAACTTAAAAAAATATATAAAAGCTTCGTTTAATCTAACCACCTTAACTTGGTCAAAACTTCATGAAATTCAAACTTGGTTTCTTAATCATATAGTAATGTGAGAAGCATAGAATGTGACATATTTTTGAATTCAAAATGTGATACTAGTTTGAAAGCTAGATGTTTCTCAATCGACCTATCAATGGGACTTTAGTCATAATTCAAATAGAAAATGAATAATATTCTATTTATTAAATTCAAAGCAAATCACTTAATTTATGTTGGTGGAAAGCTAAGAATCTCGCTACAAAGCCTTTAGTTTCATCCAATTTTGGGTAAACAAAAGTCATTAGCCACATGCCTACATACCCATCATATCATACTTTTGGCCCATGATCATGATCCTACACATACCCATATATGTCCAATGCATGATGTTGGATTGTATTTTTTAGCATATTTGTTAAGTGCACCTTTTTATTTATTATTTCTTCCAGGCTTAAGAAGGACTTGTTGGAATGATAGGCTATATCTTAAGTCTGATAAGAAAGATTGGTTAATCATTGATCAAAGTGGTGGACAATGTATGTTCTTGCTCGAGGGTTTGGTGAGACCCCATGGGGCTCCATGACCCAATATGGTAGGGTGGAGAGCAGGCCTTGTTTTGTTGTATTTCTTTTCATATTTTTTATTTTCTATTTACCTGCACTATAGGTCTTTATGTTGGTGTTAGATAGGAAAGCTCTTTTCATGTGACAAGCACTCCAAAGAAAGAAAAGGAAATAGATGTCCAGTCAATAGAAATTATAAGAAAAATACAAAGTCACAATTAGCCATAGGTGTTTGGAATTCAAGCAAGCATGACAATTATGTCTAGAGAGTCTTGCACGACAGGGTAAATTGCATACAGATCTGACAGTAATATCTTGCACTTACCTTCAAAGTTAATTCTTGCAACTTTGACTATTGTTTTTTTAATCCTTGTTTCTAAATTATAGGTCTGAGTTTTAATAAGAATAGTGAAATTAAATATATGAATATTGTCTATATCTAATAGCATGTACATAGATTTCTACAGGTACTTCTTTAGTATGTATATTTCCAAACAACAAATTCCTACATATGCATCCAATGCATGATGTTGGATTGTATTTGTTGGCATATTTGTTAAGTGTACCTTTTAGGTTATAATTTATTTTAGCCTCACAAAATGAGTTGTTGGAATGATAGGATGTATGTTATGTGTGATAAGAAATATTGCTTCCACCATTGATCAAAGTGGTGGACAATCTATGTTCTTGCTCAGGGGTTTGGTGAGAGCCCATGGGGCTCCATGACCCAATATGGTAGGGTGGAGAGCAAGTCTTGTTTTGTTGTTTTCCATTTCATATTTTCTATTCGTTGTTTAGCTGTACTATGGGTCTTTATGTTGGTGTTTGCAAGCACTTTATTCTCTTCATTGCAATGTATGCATATGCATATGCATATGTATATATGCATGTGCAATCAAAAAATTGTAGTCCCAATATGGTCGGGTGGAGAGCACATCTTGTTTTGTTCTATTTGGGTGTTTGCAAGCACATTTTTTTCTTCATCGTAATATATGTATATGTATATATGCATGTGTAATGAAAAATGTGGAGTTATTTTATAGATGGAGACTGGAATGAAGGAAGGAATGATGCACAACCATAGGCGAAAAAATGATACACTCTTCTTTAAAGTGTACATTGTACCTTCCATTCATTACAATCTCCTTTGAAAATACATTTCATATATATAGATACATTTGCAAATACATTTACATATATGTATGCTTTGGTTGTCAATAAATAGCTATTGCGAAAAGTATTTGTGTATGTGCATGTTTTTAATTTTTAAATTTTTTACTTTTGCACCATGTTTTATATTTCCAACCAACAAATCCGTACATATGCATCCAATGCATGATGTTGATTGTGATGTCTTAGCAATAACTGTTAGTATGAAAGGTTCTATATTGGGTGTAATAATTAGCATTGGTTTCACCATTGATCATACTGGTGGACAATGTATGTTATTGCTCAGGGGTTTGGTGAGAGCCCATGGGGATCCATGACCCAATATGGCAAGGTGGAGAGCAAGTCTTTCTTTGGTCTGTTTCATTTTGTATTACCTATCTGTTGATTGGTTGCATTGTTGCTTTTTTAGTTGGCGTAGACATTCTTTTATATTTCCAAGTAGCAAAACCCTGCATATGCATCCAATGTATCATGTTGGTTGTGACAACTTGGCTATTATTCCTTTCAACCTCAAAAAAGGATTTGTTAGAGTGATAGGTTCTATATTGACTGTGATAAGCAACATTGATTTCGTGCCATTGATCATAGTGGTAGACAATGTGTGTTCTTTCTCAGGGGTTTGGTGAGAGCCCACGACACTCCACGACCCAATCTGGTAGGGTGGTGAGCACACCTTGTTTTGTTGTGTTTCATTTTATATTTTCTATTTGTTGTTTAGCTGCACTATGAGTTGTTAAGCTAGTGTTTGCAAACACATTCTTGTCTTCATCATACTATATGTATATGTATATGTATATGTATATGTATATTTATATGTA